>JAOTQH010285331.1:0-10016 GCA_025631255.1 Cornus kousa
ATTGGGACATGTTTAAATATCCATATTACACTTGCGTGCATGTTCACATCATCACACACTTGCATATTTTGTGTTTTGATTATGTCATGGGATGTTCTAAGTAAACTTTTAGCTTTTTGTTCATAGCAGGCCCATTCTCACATTTTTGAGTCATTTTGGTCGACCAAAATGCCACTTCGGTCGACCGAACCTCTTTGGTTTTGTGTTTGAACAGTAGACATCTTATTCCAGTAGCAAATTTATCAATTTTGAACCTATTTCGGTGGTCCGACGCACCATGAATGTTTTCTTCTTAAAATTTAGGTCTCAGCACTCTTATTTTGGTAGACCGATGGGTCATTTAGGTCTACCGAAATGGCCTTTCCCAAGAGTGGTCTCAGCTCAGTTTTAGCACTGCAGTTCCAACTTCAAATGATCATAACTCCTTCATTTTAAATCCAAATAGGTTGATTCTTGAGCCTAAATTCATGATCTTGAAGTCATATTTTCAATGAAACCAACCATGAATTAAAATTCCAATCACAATGAGAGTTATACATATTTTAGTGAGAGGGTGTTAGTTTTCGCTTAAACCGGGAAAGTGCGTTTTGTGGGATTTTTGTCCAATGTTCATGGAACCTCTTGGAAAGTCTTAAAATGATTAATTTAGGTTGTTTTTACCTTGTTTGACTTGTTTTGAGTCAATTTTCTCTCTTTTATTATGAGTTGACCATTTTACCCCTTGGTTGTGGTTTTTGATCCGTTTTGACCTTTAGTTTCTGTTTTCGTCTCCTTTGAGCTCCGTGACTTCTTGGAAGGTCGCATTGGTGTCTTAGAGGTGGTTTGTATCTCTATAGACTTTGATTCATCTTTTGCTTCCGCATTTTGGATCCGTTATCGGGTCACTCCTTCGGTTCTTCACTGACGCACTAGCCTAAAAACCAAGGTTGTCACATCATTGGGTTTGCATAGAAAGGGAAGTTGTTGTTTTGAAATGAAAATGGGGACTTTGGGAATTAAATGTTTTGAAAAAATTGGTTTTGATAAACCCGGTTGCTGTGGAGTTACCAACGAGCCGGAGGTTAATGTAGCCTAGAGGGAACTAGGGAGAGTACCCTAGCCTGGTTGAGCTATTCGGGCCCCTCGACGGCACTGTGGAGTCTCCAAAGGCCTAGGGATGGTATCCAATCCTTCTTTCATCATGGCGGGGTTACCAAAGGGGGTTATATTAACATTTGGAAAATGATGGTTTTGAGAACGAAAATGGGGAGTGACATTAGCATGCATTGCACTTCATTGTATTGCATTATTTGTGCTTGGAGTTAACTTGTATGTTGTATTGATCTCCTAGGTTGCATGATCCCCATTTCCTATTGGCCTATGCTTAGTTTAGATTCACTAGGACACAAGAATTGTGTCTTAAGTGTCACCTACTGAGCTATATGCTCACCCCTATATCTATATATATATATATATATATATATATATTCAGGTCTTGGAAAGGAACTGGTGGATAACAACCCACCTCAAGCTTGAACGGCGTTAGAAGTTCACTTTTGTATCTTTTTATATTCCCCATTATTTTGTAAAACACTAGAAGTGCAAAGATGTATAATTATTTTGTGAAACCAAGTCATGTAATATAACTAAAGTATTGATAATATTTTGTATGGGGATTTAATAGTGCGTAAACTTGTTGATGAATGGAAGGATAATCCTAGTTTGAAACATTGTCTAGATTAGTAGGTTGTATCATTATCTTTTGTTGCCGTGAATTCGGAATTTGAGCCATGACAGGTTAAAAATGCATTTAAACAGGTTGTGGTAGGTCCATTTTTAGAGGAGGTTATGCCATTTTTTTTTATAAAAGAGGTATTAGTTTAGGGTCGTTACAATTTTCCACTCCTTTCCAAACCAGACCGTATGCACCCCTAATATCGATATTAAATTAAATTTTTTTTTTTCTATTTTTTTTTTTCCTTTGAAGGAATTAGCTAAATTGACCTCAAATGACCAAATCTATCTTCCCTAAATTAACCTTTTTTTTGCCCTCCCCCGGAAGGAATTAGCTTAATTAACTTTCAAATTTGATTCTACCTCAAAACACAAAAAGCACACATTGAAAGTATCTCAAATGACCGGTCTCTGCCTGGCAAAAGATAATAGTCATCGGTTTACAAAACGTATGATGACAGAGGTACTCCACTTCGCCTAGGTGGATCCATCCATCATTCGTCTTTCAACTGTCATATCATATAAAGCATTGACACGGCTGTGAGGGGCATCATATTGGTGTTGGTCGTGTCTACCAATTGAAAATTCGACATTGAAGCCATGGAAGAATATCATGACTCCATACTCTGATCTTCCATCAGCTTCTCTATAATCAAGATTTTCCCAATATGGTTTAGTCTTCTGTGAGCATTGGCCACTATGGAAAATCTTCTGTTTTGTTCCCTTCCTCGTACTACTTGTGTGTGTGTAAACTCTTTCCTCAAAACCCCTATGCTTTCCTTCTAAACCAACTCCTCAAGTGCCCTCAAAATGTTATTTTCCCTTACATTGTAGTTACATAACTCCTCTTTATTCCACTTGCTTTAGCAGTTTCAACTTCCAATTTTCTAGTGTAAACATTTTTTTGGACAATTGAAACCCTGCAACTATCCACCACCCTTGACTAACCCTTCCAAAAGTGACAGCATATTCTCTTACTTGACGGGCTTCTACCCTTTTTCAATCCCCAACTATCAATCTATAAGCATTTTTGTTGGTTTATTTTTGGTACTAGTTGGAAGGTTTATTTATTTATTTATTTTTTTTTTTTTCTCCTTCTTATTGAAATGATGGGAATAAGTATATGTTTAGGTTGCACACCTTCCTGACTGTATTTAAGTTGAATGCAAAGGCTGATTTATTTATTTGTTTATAGGGTGAAATTTGAACTGGAAGAAAAAGAATTGCCTGCTTTCATGTCTAGTTTTCATATGTGACCTGTGTGAGTACTTGAATGCTACACATCAATGTGACAGTAACAAACACCAATTCAAGGGAATATTGAAGCTGCTATGAATTTTTTTGTCCCAAGTCCTATCACATATTGTTGATACCACATTATGCCATATTTTATGCAGTGGAATCAGTGGCATGTTATGAATCCAGTAACAATAGTTGAGAACTTATAGTTCATTTTCCTCAAAGTTACATTATTTTGCTTCCAAAAGTTCATATTTTCAATGGTAGTTATTTTCATGAGATGCATGGCTCATATGCACATGCCATTTTCTACTTTGTTTCTGTCTTATCACTTGATGGCATCTCCAATCAAATAGTTGACATACCTATTTTGTGGGAGCATGTGTTTCCATGCTTTACTGGTAAGATGAGCACTGATGTATTTAGGAGTTAAAATTGATTGGTATTTCTCCAATTTGTTGAAGGTTTTGGAAGTGCATTATCCAAGATTGCTGCAAATGTGAAGCTTCCATTGGGTTTGCGGCAGATATCCTTTTCTTCATAATTGTCATGTTATTTGTCTTCCTCTTGCCCTTGCCCCTTCTCCTCCTCTTGTTTCTCTCTTCCTCTTTACAGAAGAGACAATTATTCATCTTTCATGTTACATTCTTCTCCTATTTTTAGTAAGAGTAAAAAGAATTACAGAACTTGCTTGTTTCCACTTCTGCACTTCATTTGTTTTTAACTTGTAAGACTCGACATGATTTTACCTAGCTGCGATTATTTTAAAGCAGTTCATCAAGAAACATTGGCAGGAGGATGAGGATGGTTTTGAGCATCCTGTTGTTTCAAGTGATGCAAAGGTCTTGCTGACTTTCCTTATCTATTTTAAATATTTCAGAATGCATTAATTTTTTATTGATTGAAATTTGTTTATTTGGTGTGTACATTCCAGAATTTACAAGGTTCCTTTTTCAATGATGTCATAAATGCATGGGTTTTGTAGTATATGTTCTCCACCTGTCTTTTTATTGTTCACCTATATTCTTTATCATTTCTTCTTCTTGTTCTTCTTCTTAAATAAAGTTTCTACTGGACCAATCAAGGTTTACCAGTAATGAGTCCGCAAATATATTGAAACTAATATCTTGAGGTTACTGTGCAAAAGTAGGATTGGTTCTTTGAGGACCAATTTATCCTATGATTTGAAGTGCCTGGGGCACATGTTATATTTATATTTGTTGTTGGACCTCATTGTTAATAGTTTTCCTTTACATTTGTATTGCCACAGTGCTATTTTATCAATTTCATTTCCTTAGACTTTTTCCAGTAAATTACATTTCTTTGGACTTTGCAGATGCTATATAAGAGTTCACTTATTAAAAGTTGGAGAATAAGATTTATGAATGTTATGGATATGGTTGGTAGTTGGATGATCAACTCTGTTGATGTGGGTCAGATAATGTCTTCATCTTTTTTGTTGGAATATATATATATATATATATATATATATATATAAAACTGGAGCACTGTTTAGTTTGATTGCTATTTTTCTCTCAACTTTGTTTATCATTTTGGAGAAAACATTGCACCCTATCCCAAATAATGAAGCGAGGTTCTAGAAATGTATGCATACAGCATGATACTGTTTTTGTATGAAGCAATGGCGGGTTAGGAGTAGGGTGGTTGATGGACTGGTGCTTGATTAAGTTAGTGTTGAAGGCAAATAAGTTTCCTGAGTGCAACAAGATATGGGGCTAGAACTTTTCTATGACAAAAAAAATCTAAAAGGTTGTTGGAAATAAAATAAATGTTCTTAGTGTCTCTGATTTATTTTCATATTAAGTTATATGATGCTGTTGTTTATATCTAGGTGTCTATAGTTGTACTTTAACATTTAGGAATTTGTTTTTGAATATTTTTGTTGGTAATAAACAATATGAAAAATCGTGTATTGTGAATTTGTTTTTCAATCGTTTTCTACCGTGTATGTAGATATATATTTGTTTTACAGAGATTCTATCATATATTAATTTGATACTTATTCTGTATGCTTTTCTAGATAGAGGTGTGTGCTTTATGCCTTTTAACTGACTTCTTCAATTAATCCTAGTGCCCACATAATAGTTCTTTTTATAGCAGTGTTCTTCATTGCTTAAAGTGATTTTTTCTGTTTTGGTTTACTTTCCAGTTCTATATTCCATGTTCTTATATACTAATTCCTTTTTGGATTTTGTCTATATGGTCATGCCTAATTTTTTGAGAACATTTTATCAGGCAACCATACGTAGACTTCTTTTATCATCATTGGATGATTCTCACAGAAAAATCTGTACGGCGATTAGTATGGCTGTGGCATCAATTGCACATTATGATTGGCCAGAGGATTGGCCTGACCTATTGCCATTCCTCCTAAAGTTGGTTAATGATGGAACTAATATGAACGGAGGTAATGCGTTAGTGAAAATTTGTTTTACTCAAACCCTTATAAATGTCTTTTGTGGATCTTGCATGTTTACTTTAATCACAGTGCTGAATTTTCTTGATATGTCCAACCTACTATGTCCAGACTCGTGTCATAATTTTAGTCTGTCAGTGTGGTTTGTATTTAGTACCTTGATGTTTTATTTACCCAGAATGTAGTCTTCTATGGGCTGGTTATTTTCTTTGCTTTCAAGATGCAAATCAAAGGTTTTCATACCCGTCTATGGTCTTCTAGTTGAACAAAATTAGTCGAGTTATTGCGGATAAGGTTGTACCAAAAATTGGTTACTTATAGCCTATTAAAAAAGGTAATACCATATAATTTTTTACTTATATAGAATTTTTTTTTTTTGTTGGCAAGAAACACACCGTCACACCCACATGCCCCTATGGGGACTTGAACCCTCGACCTTCTCCTTTGAGAGGCGAGGAAGTACCGCTAGGCTACAACGCCTTTGGTTACTTGTATGGATGAATGCATATGCAATTTGAAAATGTCATCCTAGGTGGGAAATAAAATGAAATGAATGTTCATTTTAAATTCTTAAATATAAATCAGTTAACAATTCTTAAATTCTTAAATAAAATGATATGGGGCTAGGACTAGCTAGGCCTATTGTGAACAATTCTTAAATTATTTTTGAATTTATTATTTAATATTCTTTGAACTTTAAACGTGCTTTATAGAATATTTTTAATTTGTCATTTAAGTGCTCTTGTGGTCATAAAATTAGTGACTGGTGAAAATTAGAATGCTAACTCTAATATAAATATTTTGTCATCCGTTTAGCAGAAATTGGAATGTCAAGTCATGAGTGGAGTGACTAGAAGAGATAGGGTCACTAATTAAGAGAAAAATTAGGGGTGGCACACATTGGTGAGAAAATTAGAGAGAGTGGACTTAGATGGTTTGGGCACATACACCGGATACCTAGTGACGCGCTATTCAAACGAGGAAGACCAGTTGTCATATAATGTAAGAGACGGAGAGGGCGGTAAAAAATAGCATGGGATGAAATTATTAAAAATGACTTTAAAAAGTTAAATATAGTAGGCGAAATGGCACGTAATAGTAAATATGGAGAGAGAATTCATGTGGCTGACCTCATTCATATGAGAGCAAGGCAAGGATGATGATGATGAGTGTGACCATTACTGTTACTTAAAACCTTGGATATCTTACATAGGGACTGGAACAGGTCAAGTATAGGACAAGCCTCTCTTCTGTGTCCCTACCCTCATCTTGTTCTATATGCCTTTACATTATACTTCAATCGCCATCTTTATCCCTGGTTTAGACACGTTTATCCCATCTTTATCCTCATATGGTTTAGACACGTTGCTCCTAGATATTGGTATATGTGTTTTTTTCCTTTTTCTATAAGACCATTTTATACCAATTATAGCAATACCATTTGATGAATAATTATAAAACAAGGAAATTACAGTCACCTTCCCTTAGGCATGAGATAATTAAACATGCCTTGTATTGATTCCAAAATTACAGTTACGTACCCTAAGGTTGGTTCTTTCTGTGAGATTCTTGCCTTGTGTTAACCGTCGAAAGTCAAAGGATGGACTCTGTTGACACCTCCTGCCAGCAAAATTCAATTACAGAATACCAAATTTTCGCTTGTTTTTTCAATTTAACTCCACTTTTTGTCGTAAATAATATAATAACTTTTGAGGTAAAAAGATAAAATACACTATCTTAGCAGCAATGAAAATGTTCAACCGCGTGTGAGGTCAATGTAATTTTTGAATCAGCAGGGGAGGCCTATGTTACTATGCTATACCTCAGTGGAGTTAGTTTAATTTACCCATTTAGAAAAAATCATTTTGTTGAAGAAGTGAGAAAAAGAAAATAAGATTAATGTTAGATTTACACAGTTTGTAAATTTCAGTGATTAAATTAAATACCCTGAGCCATGTGGGTTCTCTCTCTCTCTCTCTCTTCCTCCAAATCTGCACCAATTCCGTCCCAATAGCGTTTGCTGGGTACCCGTTATGGTTGGTAAAAGTGTCATCTGTAATTGTACATGCATGGTTCATACACACAGGGTCCAAACCGATACAATTATCAACTAAAATTGCACTATAGGTATTAGTGGGGCAATACCAACCTGTCATTTCAAATACAAAAGGTTACATGTTTATATTTAGGAAGGATCTTCTTCAATTTTGATTTTTAATGAACATAAATACCTTATTCCTTGTACTTTTACTTTTCTCTTTCCCTCTTGATCTGCATATAATACAAACATTTTTTTTCTTTTCTTTTTTAACTTTTTTTTTTTGTTGGGTATGTTTATTTATATTCATGTAGCCAACTCCAAGTAGCTGGGAAAAGGCTTTGTTTGTTGTTGTTTCTTTTTGGTAAGCAACCTGCAAAGTAACACAAGACACAAAAGACTAACTTCAATTCTATATGTATGAATACTTTTAATAATTTAATGGTGTGTAGACAAAAAATGTATTTGCTTAGATATTTGTGTCCTGATGTGTTCACGTATGCACATATATTGTATATATAGAAACCAAGTGGGACTTGCATGTCCATTAATGTGTTAGTGCATTCTTGTTCTTTATTGAAATTTTCAGGACTGTTATCTGAGTGCTAATTGTTGTTAATGAGCCTGTTGTCATGGGGGTGGTTTTAGATGAGTTGCTGTGCAGTTGGATTTGAGTTTTGTTCTCAATTGTGCAGTACATGGGTCTCTAAGATGCTTGGCTCTTCTCTCGGGGGACTTGGATGATAAAATGGTGCCGCCATTAGTGCCTGTTTTGTTACCATGCTTGCATAGAATTGTATCATCTCCTCAGGTTAATTCTGCTATATTATCTTGCATTTTTATTATCAACTCTTAAACCTCTGCAAAGTAATGTCGTGATTTTATTGGCTGCTGCTTTTTAAAAGTGATGGGTTGGATGCCGTAATTGCTTGTTGTGGGCAGGGCATTCAGCAGTTGAGGACTAAGGTTAAGAGGCTTGGAGTTGTTGAAATCAGCTCTCATACACACACACACACCCAACCTCATTCATGATAAATTATTGATAGTCATCTTAATTAATATAACTGCTTGTGGTATTATGAAAACTTCACCTGATTTTGCAAACAAATTGGTTGAGACTAATTTAACTCTACACAATTTATTCAGTTATTGGCGGAGTTAACCACACTTCCTGAAATTTGAAAGAAACCTCTCTCTATCAATTTTAAGGTTGTTGCTAGATGTATTAACTCCCAAATTTCTTCACGGTCTTGTGTTAAAGATATTCAAAATGTTTATGATATGTATTAGCTTGGATTGGACCTCCTTGGCCCTATCATGTTTGATAGGGGAGGTCTTTATTTTCTTTAGGATGTTTGATATTCTTTTTTTCCCCGTTAAAACGATCTCTTTTAATTCCTGAAAACTGTGGACAGTAAAGAGATGTTAAAAAGAAGAAACCATCCCAGAACTATTAGTCTCTTGTTGAAGTTATTTGAGTATGCATTTCTTATTGTAATGTCTCAATTCATTGTGAGAGTCTTTTATGCAGATATATGACAAACCATTACGCACAAAAGCTCTTTCAATTGTTTATTCTTGTACCTCTATACTGGGGGTAATGAGTGGTGTCTATATGGTATTTTCTTGACACAATTTTTTTGTTGGGTTAATGAATGGAGTTTTTGGCCTCTGATTCTTGACGTCTAAATAATTCGCAGTGGGTTAATCTATTTTAGTTTTATAAGAAATGATTGTTCTAGAATCTTATGTGTAGACAGAAACCAGCTCTTTAATGTCACCGATGCTTCAACCATGGATGGATCAGTTCTATGCTATTTTAGAACATCCAATGCAATCGGAAGACCCTGATGATTGGAGCATCAGAATGGAGGTTGAAATATTGTTTTTGTTTATCAACATCTTGTGTTATATGTGTGTAAAGTATAAACTAGAATGAGCATCTGATTGTAATATCCCATTCAACATGTCATCATCAGGTTTTAAAGTGCTTGAATCAGTTTGTTCAGAATTTCCCAAGCCTTATGGAAACACAATTTGTGGGTAAATTTGCGACTTCGTCTTGCTCAGTTTATCATACTTAACTTTAAGTTCTGCTGATTGACTTTTTTCAGTTTTTCATATTTTGTTCGGTTCCAGTGATTGTGGGGCCATTATGGCAAACATTTGTATCATCCCTTAGAGTATATGAACGCTCGTCAATTGAAGGTGCGGAAGATTCCTACGAAGATAGATATGATTCTGATGGTGCAGAGAAAAGTCTTGAGGCCTTTGTTATCCAGGTAAATATGCACACAACTTTCGGAGATATTGGCCCGTTTTTGTTTGTAGTATTGAAACGCTCTAATGATGATTCATTACATTAGGCAAAAAAGGAATTCATTTATAATTTTTTACCTGGTAGGCTTTTAGCAAAGGGTAGATATTGAGGGTTTTTATCAAATACATATGCAAGTATATGTTTTTTTATTTTTATTTTTATACTTATTGCCTTTAATGCCGGCTGTCATAACTCGTGGAAATCCTACAGATTGAAGATACTTTTATTTTATAGAGGTCCCTCGACTACCCCAACTTGGTTTGTGTGAT
>JAOTQH010285342.1:0-10015 GCA_025631255.1 Cornus kousa
ATGAAACGGCGCCTTTACCAGCTCCAAAGCAACCAGCATTTTTCACTGGAAGAAGTGTGCCTCAGGCAATATCATCAGAGTCTAATGAAAGTAGGTCAAAAGATTATTCAGTAAATGGTTTGACCATTTCTAAAATGGAGGCACGATGAGTGGTAGAAACTTCTGTTCTTTTCATGCTTCAAGTATTTGGCACTTGCTTTGAATATCGTAACCGCTTTTGTGCAGAGTTGAAGTATATGTAATAATGGAATTCTGTACATTTCATTAGACAATATGTTCGACGTTTGTATAATGTCAAAATGTTAGTAGTATATTTACTATAGCTACATACATGAACATCATGACACTTGAAGTGCTATTAAATGAAGAAATTATTGATATTATTGCTGAAAGGTACATCCCATGTCTTTGTATCATTGCAATGTTGTTAATAGGATAAAATTGGTAGAGAGAGAGAGTGGAGGAAAAAAACAAAGAGGGAGAGAGAGAGAGAAACATGAATCCTACATTCATGTCATATCTTAAATTCTTGTATGTTATAAATAGGCGGATTCAATTTTTAATTTGATTGCATATTTTAAATCTAAATTTGATTAATATATTTTTCTTAATTTCATTTGAAAATCTAATATTAGCGTGAGAAGATAACTGTGTATACCATTGGGCCATTAGCCCAGCTAGTATAACCCCTCCTCTCTCAAAGGGGAGGTAAGCGGTTCAAGCTGGGTCAAATCTTAATAGTTGGATTTAATTTTGAATCTAGTCGCTTTTTTAAAAATAAAAAATAATATCTAAATTCGATCAACATATATTTCCACAGCCTTTTTTTTATTCTTTAAAAAACTTATAGTATAAAAATTGGGTCAAACTGTGTATGCAAGAGGCCATTCTAAGTTGATGGAGAAGAGACACATAATACATACTAAAGAATGACCAGTTTTCATGTAACAGCAGAGTCCTTCAGTTCATTCCCATCAATTCTAAAACCAAGCATATACAGCGACTACTAAAATAAGAAATCAGTGCAATAGTAAGATCTTTAGGTGATGCAAAATAATGACAACATGAAAATAATGTGTAAATTTCATAAATTGATGTAACATCTTCAATTCTTGTATGTTTTAAATTGTTGGATTCAATTTTAAATCTGATTGTTTTTATTTTTTATTTTTTTATTTTCTCCTTTCAAATATTAGTGCAAGAAGGAAATTGGATATGCATGTCATGCTAAGTTGTTGGAGGGAAACACGCAATACATACTTAAGAATGGCCAGTCTTCATTTACACACACAGCAGTCCTAAAACCAAGCAGATACAGAGACTACTAAAACCAAAAAATAGTAAGATCTCTAGCTGATGATAAATTATGACAAGAATAAAATAATGTGTAAATTTCATAATAGAAGTGAAATTCATGCCCATGAATCAAAAAGAAATTAAAATTTTAAATTGTCTCAGAAATATCTAACCTGGCATTGCACCTTTAGCCAAGTGAAGAAAGTCCACCCCATGGATTTCAGAAACCAGCTCTGAGCATCACTGCGAACTATATACTCAGTATGATAGTCCCAACGAAGGGTCCAAAACAATATTAACTGAATTTGAACCACACCCATTGTTCTCTCTTGTGGTTCCTTCCCACCATGCCCATGCACAGAAGCTGTTTGTGGAAGTGACTGCTGAAATCTCTGAATTGTTTGCCACTTTCCCATCCAAATCATTCATATAACAACCAAATGGCAGATGTTTCCCCATCAGCCACATATGGTATCAACAGGAAATTTTCTGTTTTTCAATTCTCTCTCATTGAAAGAATATGTTTTGCATAACCCCAAATTAAGAAAATTTGATGGGTTTTTCTCTTGGAGATGAGCCCTCCAAATAACATTCAATCACTCCAAACAGCCTCTAATTCCTCTATGATTTTAGTTTGGCTGGCTCTGGCTGCATTGTGCTCCTGTTTGTAGAATTGGTAAAGCAGGTTTTCATTGTTGTTTACTAATTGGAATTTCGTGAGTTCATTATTGTTTACTATTTATTTGAATGATATTTAATAAATTTGCAAGGTTTTCATAAACTCATACCTCTGAGATTTGATAAAATCTCAATATCGCCGGTCTTCAATAATGGAGACGTAGACCCCAAGCCCTTCTTCTCCCAAGTTGTTGATTTCCTCTATTCCTTTTCTTTGCCTTTTGGAATCAAACCTATATCCCTCTGTGAAAGATGAGATTTTAGCAGCCAGCGACTAGCTCAATCGGTAGAGCATGGGTTCAACGTACACATCGTTGTATTACAAGTAAGGGTGGCAAAATGCGTCTGAACCATCGACCCGCCCACCCTTTTAATAATTATGGATAAATTATATTTAATTTGAGGATTAAGACAACGTTGAGTAATTTTTAATCACATACGGAGTAATTTAAAAGTTAAGATGGCTGGAATATGGTTAATATATTCAACCCATGTTTCACCCATCACATAATAAACGCACAATATACATCTATTTTATATTACACTCAACTCATTTCTCTCTCTTAATTCTTTTTTTAAATTTGTCTCTTATCAATCCCCTCTCTCTAAATTTTTATTTCTAAAAACTTCTTCTAAAAAAAATAATAATTAAAAAATAATTTTAAAAAATAAATAATAAAAAATTTTAAAACCTCCCGAAAAATAAAACATAAATAATTGAATATGATAGTACAATTTTACACTCTACCAAAGACACTGGATAATGTGTGACATTTCAAGAGTTTATTATATAGGAGGAAATTAAGTTTTTAATAATAATTTTTATAACTAATTAAATTTTCATTAGTTATTATTTAAAAATAAATAAATAAATAAGATAATTTAGATTTTTTGAATTTTTTACAATAATAATAACTTCTTCTTTTTTCTTATATGTTTCATACATTTCAATCCATGGAACAATAATTTTTTGTATCTTTCTTTAAATTTTTAATGCTAATCAAATGCATGTTCAAACATTTATTTACTTTCATTTTATATCTTTCACTATTAATTTTTATCTAAACAATTTATAAACTAATAACAAAAACTCTCATGCACACCAGTAAAGCAAAGTTTTCGTCATCTATTTACGAGCAAGTAAATGGTCTCAGAATGAGATACTGTACTAAGGGACTTGGAACACAGGTTCTTTGCATAAATTGTAAACTAATAACCCAAACATATTAGATCGAAGATTTATGCGGCACTCTAATGTAATTTGTTGTACTTGTACCTCTCAATATAAATGCATATTACCTCCACAATTAAGTTTTATTTTATTTTTGAAATAATTAAGTTATGTTTTCTTAAGACACACATGATGAATAATCAAACATATAATATCTATTAAATCATGTTAACATTTAATAAAAAAAAATTTAAAAATTAAAAAAATAATTAATGAGTCCACGGGTCATAATGGGTTGACCCTGCCCATTTTTAACCCGTTCATTTTCAACCCAACTTAAACTCGGCCCAACCCGCCCATTTGCCACCCCTAGTTATATGTACCCATCTCTGATACTGTTTTATCAAATGGGCTCACCCTATCCATCTTTTAAATTTTAAATATTCAAACAAAAATCAAGCATTCGGTAACCAAAACCTACTAATCCAATCTCCAGCCAAATAATCACATTGGGTTAGGAATGAGACCAATGGTCCCATTCTTTCATGGTTCCAATGGGTTAACAATTGACTCGGTCAATTTTCATTGATCCAATTTGTAATACCTAATTTAGAAATGGGTTGATGAAGTCCACATTCAAAAATTAGAATATCAAAATAATTAAGTATTTAAACAAGCACAGATTACAAAAAAAATAAATAAAATAAATAAATCATTGAAAGACCTCTAATGATTATTAAATCTCATCTCTTAAATAAAACCATACTCCAATAATTTGATAACTCGTAACCTTTTGATCCGGCCTAGAATAATTTGATAACTCGTAACTCGTAAATAATTTAATCCGGCCTTGCCCCCTTGCTCAGCCTTCTTCCATCCATCTCTCTCTTTCCCACTTCGTTCTTTCTCTTGGCTGCTCTCTTTTCTTTTCTAACGTGAACATGCACTCCAATTCCAAAAGTACCACATAACTAACAAAATAATACATGTGAATAAAATAATACAAAAATGTAAATTATATATATATATATATATATATATCATTTAATATACATATATATTATTATATGTATATAATCAATTATGACCATATGTTTTGTCTACTTAATCCATATATCAAGGCTTCTTCTAAAGCCCATGACCACATCCTTTGGTCCAAACTTTCTTAAATCCAATCTATTAAATATTTAATAAATAAAACAACTAAACAAAATAATAAATGCACAAAATTCACAAATAAACATTGTCATACAAACAAACTAATAATTAGCATGCAATTTAATTAACATAACACACCAAATCAATCAATAATCATGAAATACAATTTAAATAGAAACAAGCAAAATAGTCCAAAAATCATTCAACACCCAATTAAAATTAAATAAATCAACTAAACCAAAATAAAATAAAATAAAATAATTTCAATGAATAAATCCTTTAAAATATAGGGGTACTACACAATTCAATTAACCCAGTAACTATTCTTAACTCCACTAAATAAGAATAGTTGAATTCCAATTAGAAAATGGTTGACCGCTAAGTCAATTTACATAATGACCCCTCTATACTTAATTAACTATTGGATAAATAAATATCATCAATCCAACTACTTAATTAATTAATTTATTTTGACTCCTTGATTGTTTTTCATTTGATCACATGAATCAATTAATTTGATAGAATAATATATTTAATAAATAAATATATATAAAAAATAATTTTATTAAAACACACAACAGCCTCCGGATTTTTTTGTGATCAAACTAATTATGTTAAAATATATATAATAGCACAGATGCAATTATTGAGAGTATATTCCCAAGTTATTAATTAATAATCACCAAAAGTACCGGTTATTAGATCCTTGGGCTTTTCGAATAAATCAAAACAATTATTAATTAATACAAGAGTTTATACCTTTCTTATGCTTGAGAGTCATTCGTCATGAAGATGATAAATAACAATTATTACAATGGCTCTCACAACCTACTTGACTTATCCTTGATCCGGTTCATTTCTTTATTGATTAATAGTCCATCCTTTATCACCGATAATAAACCATTTATGATAGCCCATTTGCATCAATTTGTATATTGGATTCATAAGCCCATTCATTAAATACAAAAATACATATATTATCAAGTGAACAACCTCGATTCGAATCCAGAACCGACCGATACATAGAATTCACTAATTACACACACACACACACACACACACACACACACACACACACACACACACACACACACACACACATATAAATAAAACAAGGATAATATAAAATACAACGAATGTCAATTACATTTCATAAATTTTGCTATCGGCATACAAAACCATCAGGTTCTTCAAGATCATTTTTTCCTCGCCCCCTCCACACTCCCAAATAGAACCAGATAATAATGTGGCGGACGACAACTGCACCGTGATGACCATCCAAGGCTACAAGAATAACCCTGAACAGAGTTACCAACTTACTTTCTGCATAATTGGGGACACTGCATGAACTGCATTACCCCACAAAATTCTTGGCTACTTAGGCCTCGTGTGCTCTATAGAGCACCAACTTTTTTATTGTTTGAGGTGCTGGTGATTAGAAGCTTGGGATCTTCACAATCCTGCATTTCCAAAGAGAAGTGTTATATCTAAATCCTTGCCTTTTCATGCCATTCCGTAACTATAGTAGATTATATGAACAAGTTTGCGATTCCCAGAAGATATCTAGTTGAGTCTTTAGGGGATTTATTAATGGTTAACAAGTTCTGGACTATGGAACCACCTAAGAACACGATTTCATTTGATGTGTTTAAGTTTGAATTTGTGAGGAAAAATTTGGTGTATGTTCCAAGCTTAGGTGATCGTGTGTTGTTTGTTGGTGCCAACCACACAATCTTTCGGTCCATAATTTTTCTGGGTTGGTCCAAAATTCAATTTACTTCATTGCCGGTCATATCGAAAGTGACTTTTCTACATGTAATGATGTGGGTTTCTTCCATAATTAATTAATTATTATTATTATTATTATTTTTGTTCTGGCAAACAAGACAACACTACACTCCATTACACAACAAGATTACGAGAATACAAAGGACATCCCGAGCCCGAGCTAGCTCAAGGATGAGATCAGGAAAATAAGCAACAAACATAAAAGACCAAATTACCATAACTAACAACTTGGTCGTCGCAAAGGCAACTATATATCCATGACAACGGATAAATAAAATCAAAGCATGCTGGAACCAAACATTGGCCAATACGATAGCAAAAGTGAAAGAGGAAATCTTAACGGAGAAGAAGAGAAACCATCAACAACGTCAATCACCTCTTTCACATCGATCAGCTACAAACCAGATCGTCTAAAAAGTAAGCTAGCTTTTGCGCCAAATTTAGGTCCTTTATTAATAAACACACTACCCCTCTTCCTTTATTTATCTTTTGCTTGGGAGAAACAATAGCCGCAAAAATATTTCACCAATCCCAACCAAGATGGTTTCCATACTTGAAAGAATTCAAGCTGCGAACCTCTACTAGTGCGCATTTTGTGCACCTTGGACGGAATCATTAAGAAGTTCCCAAAATAGGTCACATGCAAACGGATTTGTAACGACCCGAACCCGTGGGTCCGAACCTTTAACCGGGTCCTTACCCAAATTCAAGGTTAACTCAGTCAACATTGCTCATTCCTATGTCAATACATGACACACGAGTCAGTTTAGGGCCAAAGGTACTCTAAAGACATAGCCTTACAAAGTGGTCATGTGTGTGAGTTAAAGGGGAAGGGGAAGGGTAAGCCGGCTAATGGCCAGTGGTCGGCCGGTTGAAAGGATATGATCGGCGGGCTGACTAAGATGGTCAGTCGGCTGAAACGATCATCAACTTTGCCAACTCTCGGGACTTTACTATAGTGGTGCATCGGCCGGCTAAAAATGACATTCAGCCTGCTGGTGAAGGAGGTTCGAATTCAATCGGTTGATGATAGGGTTTAGCCGACCGAAACAAGATTTCTCAAGTCTTAACTCACTGGAATGCCAAAGTGGACATTGTCAGCCGGTTGACAGCCTTGGGAAGCTGCTAGCTGTAGCAGGCAACACCAAAAAGACTGGGCTCGTTGTGAACCAACCTGCACGACACCTGCTATGCAACCAAATCCCAAATTTACAGCAAAATATACAACATTACACTAGTATAAACATTAATAGTTTTTCAAAAAGTATTATCATTCTCCCATTCAACATAAATATTTACATAGTCCCAAATATACATTAAATTACTGTCATATGCCATAGTTACAGTACAAGATCATGGTTTACAAGATAAATACATTTTTCTAAGGATTAAGACTTTACAAAAGAATGGGTCTCAAGATTCAAAAGTTATCAAAAATGGAACTTTATCTCCCTTTAAGCTTGTGGTGGATTATCATCCGCCACCTCCTTTTCGTGACTTGAAAAATGTTAATATAAAAGGGGTGAGCACAATGGTTCAGTAAAAGGTGCTTAAAACACACCCCTTGAGATCATGTGAATTCACATAATGAATAAAAAATAAGGAAGCGGGATTGTGCCATACCGGGGTAAACGTAGCAACAAAATCGACAATCCAAGTCATAATTAAATTATGCCGTGCAATGGGATGCAATGTCACTCCCAATTTTCCAAGACCATTTCTATCATCATTTCCAAACCGTTAGTGCAACCTGTCTTATGGCAACTCCATAGCGGCACAAGAGGGGGATTGGTTAACTATCCTTGACCCATGGCAACTCCATGGCATTATTTGGGGCCCAGGTAACTCAACCACGCTAAGGCAATCTTCCTAATCCCCTTTAGGCTATACTAATGCCACAGTCCCTAGGCAACTCTTGCACGGCCAGGTTTTCGTAAACTTTCATCAAAACTTTTCCCCCAAAAATCCCTTTTTATTCCTTTAAAAAACCAATTTCCTATTTCCTTCCCAATGAAGTACATGGATGCTTCATGTTTTATAAATATCATAGGATTGTACAATTCTACCTTAACACTTGCATGCTTGAATAAGGAATTTCATACAAAACATAACGTGCTTCTATACATGGCAAAATCTCAATAATTGAATCTCCAAAGTAAAATGTAATCATTTAAGCATGCATATACCATATTTCATCAACAATTAAACATATACATCATTAAACATGAAGTTCACATGAAATTATAACTCATACACAAAACATGGAATCAACTTGGCATGAATTAATCACAATCTAACATGCTATATTACAATTTATAAGAGAATAATTCACTAAGATTCAAGAAATTGTAAATTAAACACCCCTACCTCTAAATTGATGAAGAGCCCAATTTTCTCCAAATCCAAGCCCTAGAATTCGAAATTCCAAGATGCATCAAAGGGGGCTTGGCTCTGATCAAATCAAAAATTTCAACGAGCTCTTCAATTTGCCGCAAACGGCACCAAAAATCACTCAAAGATGAGAGAGAAATTAAGGTTTGAAGATTTTGTAGAAAAAGAAAAGAAAAAGAAAAATAAGGGGGAGAGAGATTCGTAGAGAGAGAAAGAGGGAGCAAAAGTGAGGCCAAAAATGGCCCCTTGGCCCTTTTTTTTTAGAAAAAAATAATAATAATAATGGTTGTCCCCCAAAAGATTTTTCTTTTTCCCATTATTTTTCCACCACAAACACACACACACACATATATATATACACACACATATTAAGTTACAACCACACATTAATCATTTAAGTAAATAAATATTTTCAATAAAATAATGCATGAAATGTAATGGACCTGAGACGCAACCCTCGCATACAACAATTTCGGTAACGGATCCCACCTGGGACTTTTCGGTCTGAAAAATAAAAAAATGCCAAAATAGCCACCGGTGCATTTCTAAGAGTCCTGAACTCAAGGAAATGTCATACCCAACTCTCAGACACACCCGGTACACCCCCACGGTGTCCGACACACAAAACGAAAAAAGACGAAAATAGCCTTGCTAAAAACAGAAAATCCCGAAAAATAAGAAATGACAAAAAATCGGAAACATTACAGGATCCTCTGTAACCATAAGAGGGGAATACAAAGTAGTCGTAAACACAAAGGCATACCATGCCTTCCATATTAGCTGAAAACAAACCAAAGCATGGGTAGCACAACTACTAGTTGTACTTAGGAAGTTCTTTAGAGCCATCCTACCTGGACTTGGCTCATTTTATGTTTATTGGCCTGATCATAGATACTAGTAAAATTAAAATAACTACCTATCAGTCTGTAACCCAACAACAATTGAGCTTGTATATAGATGGCTCCAACTTCAATGAAGTTACATGTATTATGTTTATTGTCAGCCATTAAGTGTAGGCTTAAAACTTGGACCCTCTTATCATCAGGCCCATTTGGTATCACCAACTCAGCACATGCCTTAGGAAGTGGTGGACCTGATATACTAGAACTTTCCTGTATTACGTCTCTTCCACGCACCACAGACCAGGCATGATGATGATCTTTTACTTTTTTCAACTTGGAAGATAAAACTATGAATCTACTTCACTTGAAGAAGAATGTTCAACCGTTTCCTACTTGGATTGTGCCTCAACTGTGAAAAAATTAGTTGAGGTTTGTTGATCCAACCATTTTGTTTAACCCTGGGTATATGTTTCAAGGGTAATTATATCCAAAATTAATGTATACACAGGGGCGGAGCCAGGAATTACAATTTGGGGGGGCCGAACTAAAAAAAATATTTAAAAAAGGGGTCAATCTAGTGCATGAGATTCCTCTCATTATAAACTTGGAAATCGAAATCGAAGAAGTTGTAAAGAAAAAGCCTTGTTCAAGAATTAAATTTTATTTCACAATTATTTTTTTTATTCCACTT
>JAOTQH010285352.1:0-10015 GCA_025631255.1 Cornus kousa
AGGTAACTCAACTAAATAAATTTTGAAAAAAAAAATATATATATATATATATACATATCATGAAATCAAAACTACAGATGTCATTTTATAGCCAACTAAATCCTATTGACCTAACAGGTTTCTAATAGTTTGGGAGAAACTGTTTCATCGTCAGGAACTTGTAATATGTATACATTGCACTAAAACTGCAGTAGTGAAGGGTATCATGACACGGCACCCTTTGCTTTGTATTTTGGATGTCATAGAACTTTCTCCTCATGTTTCTTACTTTTAGATCACTTTGGATTCAACCCAAATTTTTAATTGGAACATCTTGAAGTTTGTTCATTTTCAAATTCATTTTGATTGCTTCAGCACCTTTAAGCATGTAAAACAAATCTTGTGGCATGAAGTTGCTTCTTGATTTAGAAATCGTAACTCTTGAGAGAGTTGTTGTGCTCTGCAGATCCAGATGTTGATTTAATGTTGGCCGACGGTATCACTCAGCTCTGCACTGACATTGAGGTAGCCCTACCTAACTTGTCAATTAACTATATTTATACTATTAGGATCATAAAGTGAGTTAAGTTTTTATATATGCAATTTTTATATATTAAGAAGAGCATATTCAAGCATTATGTTGTGTTGCTACTTGTATCTTATCGGCTATATTAATTTCATTTTTTTTATTAATTTATATTGTATTCTTTAAAATCTAGAATGATTTCTTAACAAAGATTTTTGAACCATTTTGCCTTGGCAGGTGGATCCTCAAGATATTGTTATGGTAAGTGCTGCATTTATATACTTTGAATCTGTTACATTACGATCCATGCATAATATTGAATATTTTCATATGTTGTTCTGAAATTTTTTATCACTAAAGCTAGAATGAAATTTTAATTCTTTAAAAGTCCTGGTCCTTTGAGCTGAAAAAAAATCTTAAATTTCAATGAACTTCAGAACCTTTTGGGAAGATTAGGGTAGAGATGGAAGTTTCTATTAGATCTTAACTAAACTCTATATACGATTGTTTTTCTTTTTTCTTTTTTCTTTTTATAAATAAAAATCCATCAATAAATAATGTGCCAGATTTAAAATTGTTGTTGACAGAAATGTGTTTTTTCCAGTTCTACCAGTGAGGGAGTATATTAGATAACAAGGTTGTTTCTTCAACATTGAAGTTACTTGAAAGCTGGTTGCATCATCCTTAAGTTCCTTCGCATATGGGTGATAAATCATTGTACATATTTCGTGGCAACTTTACATATGGGAATTAGATTTTTATTAGGAGGTGAAATTCAGATAACTGCTTTTATTTTACCCTTAGTCGAACGATACCTGGGAATATATGTCTGAATGGTTGTCAAACAAAAAGGGAAAATATAAAAATAGCACACTAAAAGAGAATCGTATACATAATTCGTTTGATTGATTATTGACAAACCCAATTATAGCTATAGTATATGGAGAAATAAAACTTTTAAATTCCATCTGATTGAGTATAAATTAAAGAGATTTGTACTAGAATGCCCTTTCAAGACATGTTCCTATCAAGCTATTGTCATGTGAAACTTATCCAAGTTACTAAAACCTTTTTTCCTTTTGTCAAGTGATAGAAAGGAGCATTCTAATGAATAACAAAGTATCACTTGATCCCTCCACTTCCAGCAGGCATTTTAATTATGGCGGCACCATTATCGCTTCGCTTCTCTCCCTCCTTTTGTCTTGCATTCTATTCAATGTGGGCTAAAAGATTTCCAGGTATATCCAATAATATAGGCATAAGAAATCATCACTCTACCACAAAAGGTCAAAAAAAAAATCAGTTAATTAAAACTGGAATGGAAGGAATCTGGCTAATCTTGTTACTTAACCACCACCATGACCTACCATTTTAATTTCAACCACCAGACCAGGTCATCTCTCTTGGGTTTTTTAGAAGCCCAACACTTGGACTCCATTTCCATAATTTTCTACTTCATCTTGCTGCTCACCCTCCTTTCCCCCATCTATTTTTTGAATCTTTATATATAATTCAAATGAATGTCTTTTGTGATCTGAAAATACTGGAACCCCTGCTTTTTTTCCGGTTATCAATCTTAATAAATAGATATGACCACACAAGGAAATAAAAAATCCCACCAATTTGTTGCACTATTCTAGGGATGGTGTGGTTGTTTGTCTGTGTGTATGAAGAAACGCAAAGAAAGTTAGAAGGACATTTACTTCAAGAAATCAATTATTCAAACAAAGCTGGATGGAAGTTATGACGTCGGTTTCTTGATTTTTTCCCCCCTGGGGTTTAAAATGATAGGGTAATAATTTTTTGGGAATTTCACAAAAATTTCTTTTCCTGAGGAGTATCTTAATAATTGCATATATATAAAAAAAAGGTCGAGCTCAATAAAGATGTAGATTGGAGAGTTAAGTCACTTATGTTAGTGAATTATGAAATTAGAATGTTTGACATGGTGGTGACATAACCTTTAAAAAAAAAGAAAGAAAGAGAGGTGACTGTGAGGGACTTTGGTTGTGCCTTGGTCCTCACTTAAATAAACAAAAGGATATTGATTGAGGAATTTTCATTCTTAGAAAACCAGAGAGTTGTAAGTTGCAATGTTAGAATTTAGCTTTTCTTATGGTTGAATCTGAATAAAACTTTCGTGTGATGAACTCACTTGCCATGTAAGATTTTTTTTTTTTTTAAATGTCCTTTAATTTAATAATCATACAAGGCCAGGAAGGCATAGTTAGCTGTGAATGATATTGTGGAGCTCCTTTCATGCTCTTTCCATCATTTTCTTTTAAGTTCTAAGCTTCAAGTTATTTTTTTTCCCTTCTTCACTTTCATACTTTGAGGTAGTACATTTTTCAATGGTTGTATCATTTTTTTATTGATGAATTTATTAAAACATGCTATGATTGAATTTATTGGGTTATATCATAATTGATACAAAAATATTTGTTGAGAAGTCCTTAAAATTTGGCCTTGCATTTTCAGTGCATGACAATAGTCTTTTGGTTTTTGTATGATCTGGATATTAGTTGTCAAGCAAAAACAATGATAACTTGGATAATTTTAGCTAACATAATCTTTTGTATTCAAATATGTAGCTGGTTTGTTCATGGCACATGAAGGCTGCCACCATGTGTGAATTTACCAAAGAGGAGTTCTCTGCTGGATGTAAAGCTCTTGGGTAAGTATTGATCGAATCCTTAAAGTATGTTTTGTTGCTCCCTTCTTAAGTGTGTTGGCTCCAAAAATAATAGAATGAAAGTAGTATGATGCCAATTTGCTGAAGTTTAATACTTCAATGGCAGGATAGATTCAACGGAGAGGTTCCGTGAGAGGCTAGAATTTATGCGTTCCGAGCTTAAAGATGAAAGTACGTACAATGACGTAGAAATTTCTGTTGTTAGTTAAAAGTAGTTTAAAATTTTTTTATGTAATGCCACTCTTGGTTGAAATTAGTTCAAATATTGATATATTTCGAGGAAAGCAAAAAAAAAAAAAAAAACACTTGAACTCCTTTGTGAGAAGATTTTTTGATCGACCTGATACCAAACTTTTGTTATCTTTTATCTAAATTAATTGTTGCTTCTTGTAATTGGACAGAAAAGTTTCGTGAGATCTACAACTTTGCTTTTGGTTGGGCAAAAGAGAAGGTATGCAAATACTAGGCACAAAGACTTGATTTGTATCTTTTTCATGTAATTGATTTTCTTGAATTGGTTCTCTTTTTTCCGTTAATGCTGTTAAGGATCCTCCAAATTTGTTATAGCTCAGTCTTCCCCTTTTTCTTTTGCTATTTTTTTCTTTTCCTCATCTGTTTCATTTTTTGGTAAATACGAGAGATTTAAATGAGAAGGAATATACAGAAATGGTGAACCCTACAAACCCCAAACAGGGGGCAAGGTCAGAGGGCCGCAAAAAACACAGCCCAAAGGCAAATTAACACCAAATTCAAAAAGGATGAATAAAAGCAAATGCAGACATTGCCCAAAATAAGAGCTATGCTCTATAATATTATCAAAGACAAAATATAATTCAAAGCTACAACTCCACTTCTCTATCCATATATGTACCAGTTGTTCTTCTCCATCTCTAAATACACCTAAATTTTCCAACTTCAACAAGATGACTACAATATAAATTTAAAACAACTAAAATTACTGGACACAATATACTAGGCAAATATAAATGTGGGTAGTTGAGTAGAAAGATTCCCATTTCAGGCCAACCCAACTCTTGGTCTTCTACTTGGTCACCTTGGTATCCACATGGTGTTGACATGGTTGCCACTTTGGCACTACCTCATCTTCCTCGGGTGGAAAAGAACTTCCACAAGTTTGCATCTAACTCTATGATATTGCGACAAGTATTGAACATTGAAATTAGGATGAGTGAATATAGGCAGGATTGTTGATTATCTTGATAACTTTGCATGGACTAATCTTTTTCTCCTTGAACTTGTTGTGAAAAGCAATATTAATAGCTCTTTCTTCAAATATACCCACACAAGATCATCTTCATGAAAAACCTTCATCAGGCAACGAGTATGAGCTTCTTTGTACTTCTCATTACTCTGTTCGCACTTTTTCCTCAACCACAACAAAGTGAAAAAAATGCTACAATTCTCTAGTGAAGATTCGGGAGCTCTTTCCTCCTTAGATAATTACAAATTAGAATTGAAGAGGATGGTGCCAATTAGATGATATGATCTTTTCATTAAATAAGTTATACATCACTGTATCCTACATTCTTACAAAAAAAATCTTGTTTTCATATGTATATGTATACCTATACATATCTTAAAGAAAAGAAGTTTCAAATTGTGAAACTTATAGATAAGTACAAATTAGAATTGGAGATGATGGTAGACTTGGTAGTGGATACTGCGAGCACCTTACTGATCAGACGACATGATCTTTTCATTAAATAATTTATATATTTCCTGTTTTCATATGCATACACACACGTATCTAGTATTTTCTGTTTATTTTCTAAATTGTCAACATATCTGATGATTTACGATACTGAAAAATTCGTAATTTGGCAAAGATCTTATGGATTTGTGATACAGATCCTGATTTAACAAATACAGTGATAATGTACTGCTGTTAGTCCTATAGCCTTGCAATTTTAATTTTTTTTTTTTTTTTTTTTCGGTGGTGATAGATGTTAAAGCTAAACATTTAGTGGTTTTTACTTGTGATGCATCCGTATAATGGTTTATGGCTGTCTAGGTGTACTGTTCATGAAATTAAAGACTTTCTTAAATGACCACGAGTGCAAAAAACTTGCTGTTCTTTTATGAAAAATGAAAGGCATATATAAAGTTCCTCACAACTTCAACATCCATTTATCTTCAAAAAGAGAAGGGATCGCGAGTATTTTCTGTGGAGATGGCTAGTGGACCTTATTATTGTTGCTTTGGGATATATGAAGCACTCACCAGATTTCAACTATTAATGTCTATCTGACTAAAAAAAAAATGTTTTGTCTTATGAAGTATTGATTACTTTAGGTATCTCGATGGCCTGCGGGTGATGCTATTTGTTTGTCGAAATGCAGGGTCAGAAGACTTTGGCACTGAGTACGGCATTAGGGATGTGGCAATTGCTCTTTGGGGAAAAGGATTGGCCGTATATGGATGAATGGTGTGAATTTATACAGGTAATTTCATGGAATATACCTTGATCAATTATTTTCAACTTCGTGCTAGAAAGTTGCTTAAGAATGAGTACTATATTGTCATACCATGCTATGCTCGTTCAGTAATTTAAATTTCATTTAATTGGGCTAGAACACCTCTTGGTGATTATATTGTCTGCAGTTGATTGAGGAATTATGAATGAAAATGTTGTAGCATACTTGAACCCATATGATCAAACTATTTATATCATATTTAGATATCATAATGCTCCCCTTATTATCAAAGAAGCACATAAACTTTTATGGACATAGTGATCCATGTTCATAATATCTTGGACATCGACACTTTATGGGCACTTATACTTGTTTGACATCTCATAGAAGTTCCCAAAATTCAAAAACAAGTTTTATTATTCAAACACTTGGCCCATGATCTCAGACACCATTCGATTGTGGGCTTATGTTGCACAATTACATATAGGAATCATATTTGTATCAAGCACTTCTGGAAACAAGATGAGCACACCTTAATTTTAAGTGCTCAATCTTTCTTTTGGTTCTTTTTCTCTTAAATAAAATTTGACGTTCTACACATCAACACGACAAGTAGACACATTATTAGAAAGTGTCTATCGCATATTCTGGTAATATATAATACAGTAAAATTTATGGTATTTGTCAAGCTCAGAATTCCACAATATGTAATTGTTATGTATTATATATAGATGCATACATATGGAAATTAATATTTAAACATTATTGTGCAAATAATACCAAACATTAGGTCTGTAAGACTGTAACCAGTCTGCCTTTCCTAGGCTCTTTGACTTAAAGGCAACCACAGTTGATAATGACCTTTTCATATTGTCATGTCTTCATTTTTTTCATGTCTTTTTTAGGATCTTCTATGTCATCATATCGGTGCTCTAACTTATATTACTATTAAAAAGTAAGGAGAAAGAAACATATATCCTTCTGATCTTTCCTGTAAATTATTGTTTTGTCAATATCATCTTCTAGTACCTTGATAACTACAGTTCATGATTCCGTTTTTTTAAGATATATATATATATATATATTGTTTCTTTTGGACTTTGAGGAAGAATATTGTTTCTTTTGTATTTTTCTTCCAACTTGCTGCCTATGTTGAGCTTGCATATACCTTATGTTGTGAGGAGTCATTCACAAGACGTCCGATTCCTAAGACATTTCGTTGGCCAACTTGCTACCCATGCTGCTTGTATAGACCTTAGTTGGAAATAGTTTGAAATATGAGCATCTATGTCCTTGCATGGCAGACGAAATAGAGATGCTTTTCCTTGCTATGTTTTGGAAGGTCTGTTTCCGCAGCATGTTACGTGAATTTTCAAATAGATTAATATATAGTTACTTGTTATTTTCTTGTTTGGTGGACATGTCATAATTTCTAATGCTCTATTATTTGGGATATCATATTCTTGGATGTGTTCTTATAGAATTACTGAGTTTCGGTTCAGTCACTAATTCAAATGGTCCCAGCTCAGTTTGTCTTAATTTATTGTTTCATATTTCTGTTGTTAACATATATAATAATTAAACATTTTGATGCACTCAATTCAGGAGAAGTATGGTAAATCAATTTCTGAAGACCTCTGGTCACAACTACTGGAATTTTCATCGGTAAGATATGAAGCATCCACTTATGTATTCCTTGGTCATATAAAAAAATAGGTAGTTGTTTTAACCATGATTCTTCTTCTGTAATCATAGAGAGGCCATTACTAACATTTGAAATCGCTGATGTTTGTCGTGCTTATTGTTGATGCAGACGATAGAACCTTCACTATCGAACTATGATGCTGCAGGTGCTTGGCCATTCCTTATCGACGATTTTGTTGAGTACTTGAATGAGAACGAGATACCTCAAAAGAAATCGGCTGGGAATGGAGTACCTCAAAAGGAGGCGGCCGAAACTCCAAAAGAGGAGGCTGAATGATTGAGCCAGAAATAGTGATGGATTGCTGAAGTTTTGGTGTATGTTCATTTACTTTCTTTAGTACTACTGAGTTGTTTGTGACATGATTAAACTCTTTTTTTATCTTCAGATGTAAAATTGACAATTCAATGAAAAGAAAAAACTTGGATTGAATTGTATATATAAAACTCCAGTGCTCTGATTGACACTCTCAGTATTATAATTGTAATTTAGCTGGTTTATGAACTTCGCTATGAAATGTATTTACAGGCACCCAGTGAGCTTCTTTTAGATGTCCTTATGTTGCCAGTTTGATTGAATGATGACTGGTGCAGAAAGTGTCGTGTTCTATCGCTCTCATACATGTTGGAAATGTGCTTACACCAAAGATTATAGCTCCTTTACCTCCCGGATGAGATGGTAAGGGTTCGAGTTCCCGTAAGACAAATGGGTGCGTGATTTCCTTGCAATCGAAAAAAAAAAAAAAAATGTGCTCATTCCTTCAATATGTTATAATGGCATCAATGACATGCAGCTAAAACTTCGCACTGTTTAGTGTTTTAAGTTTTTGGATAATTTTTGGAGTGCCTAGTAAGTGACTACTGTTGGACACTCGCTGTTGTGATTGGTTGAAAAACTAATTACAACCGATGTAGACTTATTAGTGTACAAGTGAGACTCTAGTGTTGTGTTTTTCACCCAATCATATCAGCGAGTGTCCAATGAGCCTCACTTGTGTGTCTCTGTGAGAGAGAGAGAGAGAGAACATATGGAGTCTAAAAAGCCTCTAATGCATCCAAGCTTATTTAGCTAGCTCTTTTGCTTCTTCTTCCAGTCTTTTACCGTTGTGATCAATTACATGTAACATTAAGGGGGCAACAAGAGAATGGATTCAAACTAGTGTCGCACCACCACACGGTCCACACACACACACATATAGTGCGTGTGTAAATTAGGGCCTTTATATGTATAGAATTTTTGGACCGAAAAATAAGCCTGATCACATTACACATTCACACAATCATTTTTCATTTTTCATTTTTATTTTTATTTTTATTTTTATTTTTATTTTTATTTTTATTTTTTGTTGTGATACTAATACAAATGACTTATACTGGTTAGAATTACTTTTACTACAAATTAGTAGTAGTTTTACATACATTCTTACCTTATATAAACAATGAAAATATAAAATGAACTATAACACAATAATAAAATTAAGAGAAAACAATGGCAACGATTGAATTAAAAAAATTTGTGATTTTATTATTGCTGAAAACTTTAATAAATTAAAAGACACAACGATTAACTCTCAATTTTCAAGCTTTTAAGGAACTCCTCTCTCCAAAATATTGCCTTGCTTCATGTGCGGTCCTATTGCTTTGTCACATGCAAATTTGTCCCATATAATTAAAGTCCTCAAGTTATTTTGTCCCGTACACAAAAGGAATTCAAAAGATGAAGACTAAAATAAGCGAAAATAAAGAAAAAATTACATTTAATTGGTGAGCAAAGTACAAAAACTCGCCTTAACTTGTAGTATTTTCGGTAAAACCTTCTCATCTAATTTTTATCAAAGAACCTCTCTCGACTTGTAACCCTTTCCAATGAATCCTCCTTGTCTAATTTTTTATCGAAAAACCCCCTTCAACTATCCAAGAGTTGATATTTGGACCAAAATACACTTTTATTTAAATCTTAATTTTTTAAAATTTTAAAAATTTATATCTCACAAACCGTACATCCAAATATTGCAAATAATATATGCACGAAAAGCTTATAAAATAATGATTCCAGAAATATAAGATTTGTTTGACAAAACTTAATAACTAGAGAGAAATAGACAATCTAAAAATCTATTACAACAATCTTATTTTATTTTATTTTTTATAAAATACTCGGGTTATTTGCAAGAAAATTTTTCATTTTCATATGGAGCATAACATATAAAAAAAAGTTAGCCCCAATTGTAATGACACGGTCATTTTCCTTCTTTTCCTTTTTCTTGAAAATTTACGGATAAATTTTTTTCATTTAATTTTCTTTTCTGAGTTCTGTTTCTCGTCACTTAGTGTCATCTCGAGTGCTCAGAAATGGTTTCTGAGACTCTTTCGTGTGGATTGACAACTTCCTTTGAGAACTGAGTCATTTTCGCATTTTCACTTTTTGGGATATTATTCACTTTTCGTCCTTTTCCCTATTTCATCTTTTCCCCGTTTGTCACTTGTTGGCAAAACCTCACTTTTCATGCTCGAAGTTGGTTTTTGACTTTACATGCCTCCATTTTGAGTGGTTTCCACGAAATACGTATCTTTACTTTTGTAAAAAAGTACTCTGGTCGCCCCTGGTGTCCATAGGGGCATGGATGCACAGTTTTTTAGAATCTTTTTCTTTTCTTGGGGTGTTTTTCATAAATATCTTTT
>JAOTQH010285363.1:0-10014 GCA_025631255.1 Cornus kousa
TTTTATTTTATAAGATATTATATATATAGATTATTATTTTATAATAATAATTATATATATACACACATTATATTTATTCATAATATTTAAATAGTAATACTATAGTGTATGGGATACTTAAATCATATTTTTGTACTACAATCTTAAGACATAATTGATTTATACTATACTTTAATTATTTAAATATTATTGTTATTTTATTTCTATAAATTTGACTGTGGTCTATATATTTAATGTATATCAGACGAATAGCAAGTACAAGTACTATTATGCCTAATGTTTCCGTCAGTCATTGGGAGAAGCCCAAAAAATTTAATGGGTCAGAGTTTAAAAGGTGGCAGCAGAAAATGATGTTCTACCTTACAACTCTAAATCTGAACAAGTACCTAGCTGAAACTGCCCTAGTGCTAGAAGAGGGAGAAACTGACATTACAAAGCTAGGAGCTGTTGATGCATGGAAGCATGGAGACTTTCTATACAAGAACTACATCCTCAAGGGATTGGATAACACTATATATAATGTGTACAGTTCAATAAACACTGCTAAAGAGCTATGGGAGTCACTAGACAAGAAATATAAAAACTGAGGATGCTGGCTTGAAGAAATTCATGGTCGAACAATTTTTGGACTTCAAAATGATAGACTCCAAGACAGTCATGAGCCAAGTGCAGGAGTTTCAGCTGATCCTACACGAGATACCTGCTGAGAAGATGACTTTAATTGAATCTTTTTAAGTAGCTTAAATCATTGAAAAGTTACCACCTACTTGAAAAGATTTCAAAAACTACTGGAAGCATAAGTGCAAGGAAATGGGGCTCAAAGACCTGATTGTCATGCTGAGAATTGAAGAAGATAACCGCATATCTAAAAAGAAAGCTGGGAATTCTTCAATGGTGTCAAAGGCAAATGTTGTGGAAGCTGGACATAAGAATAAAAAAAGGAAGTACCTTAGAAAAAGTACCAACTAAGAAAACTACAAAAGGTTCACTGGAAAGTGCTTCATATGCTGTAAGCTAGGACACCGAGCTAAAGACTGTCGTAGCTGCAAACCACAACATAACCCTAAGAAAAAGACTACTGAGGTGCATATTGTTAAGGAAGATAAGTTGATAGCTGATGTGTCAGAGCTAAATCTTTCAGTTGTGGTTTCTGAAATCAACCTTGTGAGCAACCATAGAGAATGATGGGTGGACATAGGAGCTACTCATCATGTTTACTTAGAAAAGAAGACGATCACTAGCTATGAAGCTATAGATCATGGAAAGCAACTCTACATGGGGAACTCTTCTACTATAAAGGTTGAAGGACAAGGAAAGATCAAGCTACTAATAACCTCAGGAAAAGAGTTCACGTTTAATAATGTACTGCATGTACCAGACATCAGGAAGAATTTGGTCTCTGGGTCATTCCTAAGCAAGAATGAGTTCAAGTTGGTCTTTGTATTTGACAAGTTTGTGTTGACTAAGAATGGGATGTATGTGGGCAAAGGGTATCTAAATAATGAACTATTTAAGTTCAATATAATGACTGTTATACCCAAAGTTATTAAAAATAATAATAAAGTTAATGCTTCTTCTACTTATACGTTTAAATCATATGATATGTGGCAAGGTAAGTTAAAATATGTTAATTATGATATGATTTGTAGATTAATTAACATGGATTCTATACCTAAATTTAGTATTGATTTAAATAAAAAATGTTAAACATGTGTAGAAGCAAAATTGACTAAAACCTCATTTCACTCTACAGAGCAAAGTACTGAACCTCTAGCATTAATTTACAGTAATATCTGTGACTTTAAATCTGTGTCAACCAGAGGTGGAAAAAAATATTTCATTACTTTTATTAATGATTGCACAAGATGCTGTTATGTATACTTGTTAAGAAGCAAAGATGAAGCCTTGAAATGTTTAAACATTATAAGAATGAGGTTGAGAATCAACTTGGTAAAAAGATAAAGGTGTTTAGAAATGATAGAGGTGGTAAATATGAAGTACCATTCGCTGACATTTGCTCAGAATATGGTATTATTCACCAAACTACCGCTCTTTATTTACCTCAACAGAACGATGTTGTTTAACGCAAAAGCCACACCTTAAAAGAAATAATGAATGTTATGTTAATAAGTTCTGGTTTAACCCAGAATTTGTTAGGGGAAGCTTTGCTTTCTGCTAATTATGTTCTCAACAAAACACCTCAAAAGAAAACAAATGTGACACCTTATGAATTATGGAAAGGTCAAAAACCTTTCTATAAATTCTTAAAAGTGTAGGGGTGTCTAGCTAAGGTTACAGTTCCTACTCTTAAGAAAGTTAAGATAGGACCAAAAACCTTGATGGTATTTTCATATGCTATGCACAGAATAGTAGTGCATATCATTTACTTGTGTATAAATTAGACATTCCTGACATCTATGTCAATACAATTATTGAGTCAAGGAATGCTTGTATCTTTGAGGATATATTTCCTTGTAAAAATCCTCTTAAAATAAATCATTATATTACTAATAGCAATATACAGGAGAATATAGACCAAGAGTCTATAAATTATTAAAATAAGGAAGAATCTAGATATAGCAAAAAAGCTAGAACGTCTAAGTCATTTGGTCCCGATTTTCTGACATATATATTAAAGAATGAGCCACAAAGTTATAAGGAAGCTATGTCTTCTCCTGAAGCTCCTTTATGGAAAGAAGCCATAAATAGTGAAATTGAATCCATCATGCAAAATCATACTTGGGAGTTGGTGGATCTTCCTCCTGGTACAAAACCTTTAGGGTATAAGTGGATTTTCAAGTGAAAGATAAAGCCTAATGGTTGAATAGATAAATGTAAAGTTATGTTTATTGCTAAGGGATATAGGCAAGAAGAAAGCTTGGATTATTTTGATACATATTCACCAGTCACAAGAATAACATCCAGTTGATTGTTACTAGCTATTGCAGCATTGCAAAATTTAGAAGTACATCAAATAGATGTTAAGACTGCATTCTTGAATGGTGAATTAGAGAAGGAAATCTATATGGAACAACCTAAAGGTTTTATTATTCCAGGAAAAGAAAAGAAGGTGTGCAAACTTATAAAATACTTATATGGATTAAAACAAGCTCCTAAACAATGGCATGAAAAATTTGACAAAATGATGTTGTCAAATGATTTTAGAATTAATGAGTGTGATAAATGTGTTTATGGAAAAAATATATTCAAAATGGATATGTCATTGTGTGCCTATATGTGGATGATATGCTTATAATAAGTAGTAATGATGTTATAATCAAAACTACTAAAAAGAGGTTGACTAAAAATTTTGATATGCAAGACTTAGGCATATCTGATGTCATACTTGGAATTAAGATTTCTAGAATATCAGATAATCTAGTATTATCTCAATCTCACTATATTGAGAAAATATTAGAAAAGTTTAACAAAGAAGATAGTAGTCTTGTAAAGACTCCTGTTAATGTAAATCTTCATTTATTAAAAAATACTGATCCTAGCATATCACAACTTGAGTGTTCTCGCATTGTAGGAAGCTTAATGTATTTAATGAATTGCACATGACTAGATATAACATACTCAGTTAATAAATTGAGTAGCTATACAAGTAATCCATGAAAGAACCATTGGATTGCAATAATCAGGGTTCTAAGATATTTAAGATATACCATAAGTTATGGATTATATTATTCTAGATATCCAGCAGTAGTTAAAGGATATAGTGATGCTAATTGGATATCAGATACGAATGATTCTAAATCTACCAGTGGCTATGTCTTTACTATTGGAGGAGGTGTCATATCTTGGAAATCTTCAAAACAGACTTGTATTGCCAGATCCACTATGAAATCTGAATTTATTGTTTTGGATAAAGCTAGTGAAGAAGCTGAGTAGCTTTATAATTTTTTTTGGAGATATTCCAAATTGGCCTAAACCTGTGCCCTCTATATGTATACATTGCGATAGTCAATCTGCAATTCGAACGGCACAAAATAATATATATAACAGTAAGTCTCGACATATACGTCGACGACATAATACTGTTAGACAATTGCACTCAAATGAAATAATCTCAATAGATTATATCAGGTTAAAAGATAATTTAGCAAATCCGTTTACAAAAGGTTTGACAAGAGAACAAATGTATAGTTCATCGAAGGGAATGGGATTAAAGCCGAAAGCTAACAAGTCATCTTAATGGAAACCCAACGTAGTTAACTGTAGATCCCAAAATCTAGGTTCAAAGGGACAATAGAAATTCTGAATGGCTCACCAGAAGCACTAAAAATTAGGTTTAATCTTCAACCCCTTACTATGATGAGATAGTGTTACCTACAGTGATGAATAGGATAAGCTATGCTTTTAATGACTCTTATACCTTGAAAATTCAAGTGGGGTATAATAGAATACTCTTCATAAGAAGTCATCTATATGAGTGTGAAGTGGTGCCGCTTCTATGAGAACTTCTAAGGCTAAGTTTTCTAGAGCACCCATGAAATATCAAGAGTTGTTTAGGGCTATATGAACACAACTATAAGACTCGACTTTGTGTGAGAAGGAACTGTGTATTTACTATTGTCTTGGTTTACATCAACGGTTGAATAGTTCAAAACATCATGTTCATTGGTTTGCCAGTAAATCCGATAGTAGTATACTAGGGAAGGTTCAAAGCCAAAACCTACATATCCAGATGCAGTTACTTTCCAATAGTACTCTCTTTAGTGTCTGTATCTTTTTCATTTGCAATTTACGTAAATTTCATTTATGTGGTAGATTGTTGGAAACGAGGGACATTAAAACCATAAACTTTGGATGAGATTTTGAATAGATTCCATTAAGAATTGTTTGCAGATCTATAGACGAGCCCGATCCTATCCGTAAGGAGATGAATGTGGTATATTTACTTTTTCAAATTCGTTTCTGGGTGAATGAGAAATGAGCTCCAAAATAAGGCGTTTGATAAGCCTAAATGGGTTTGCAAAATGTGAGAAGTGTTTGTCCCACATCGAAAAAATATTAAAACCTGAAGGCACCATGAGGCCTATATAAACCTTCCTTTAGGTTCATTCCAAAGCACTCTAATTCAGAATCATTTCCTCTAATTCTGAATTCTCTCATTTTTCTTCTTATATAAGTGTCTGTAGGTACGAGCCCTTGTCTTTGGGTTTGAGCATTAGTCAGTCACTCTTAATCCAAGTTTAGTCAGTCACTCCAAGTCCAAGTTCAAGTCAGAGAGTACGACCGAGCCGGTTCACCTATTCTTTTGGTTTGCAGTAGGAGATAGACGCCACTGAGTCTGCTTTTGGTTTGCAGTGGGAGATAGACGCCACTGAGTTTGTTAGCACCATAGCGGGAAATTCCAGAATCGACTTATTTCCAAGTTCTTTTATTTTGTTTTGTTTTATTTTATAAGATATTATATATATATATATATATATATATATTATTTTATAATAATAATTATATATACACACACATTATATTTATGCATAATATTTAAATAGTAATACTATAGTGTATGGTATACTTAGACTATATTTTTGTACTACATTAATTTCAATCCTTTATTATTCGTTGGTGAATTGTGAATTTTCATCCCTTGTGTTTCTATTTTGGATTTATCATATAAATTAGTTATGATAACTCATTTCTTTTTCTTCTTCCTTTTTTCTTTCTTTTATTATTATTATTATTATTACTTATTATTATTATTTTATTATTTTATTATATATGTATTTATATATATTTGTATAAATTTAGTCCATTTGTAACTTGAGTATGATTCGATCAATTAGGGTGTCCGCCAAGTGTGCTGACTATCTGTACTCTAGGTGTTAGAAATATTCTATTTTGAAGTTCATGGTATAACTGAAATTTGAGTCAGATCACTTTGGGTATTACTGATGATAAAAAATAAAAAAATAAAAAAATTGGGTATTACTGGCAAACTTTAATGCTATGAACATGTTTGACTCATAGGTTGTGTCCTACCATGAGGACTTTTAATTCCCATGTCAGTTTAAGCATTGGAAGCTAAAGGCATTAAATTGTCTGCTTTCTTATACTTCTTTAAGCACACGAAGACATCAAAAGTTTGTTTGAATTGACAGGTGAAGCTACTCAACCGTGAATAGCTAAGCATTTTCCATATAATTAATACTGTGCCGTTTGTGTATATTATCTAAGGTAGTAGTAATATATATATATATATATATATATATATAGACACACACACGCTGTCTCTTCAACCCTGCAAACCTTTTTCTTGTTTATCACCACAAACCTTCCAAACTCTTAAAATCCTTCTCTTGGTCATCACCATCTAAAGCATTGGAAAGGTTCGTATTTATCTCAAATCCTTTGATTATTTCTAGGGTTTCTTTCTATCTTCTTCAAAAAAAACTCGAATACATCCAAATTTCTTAATGTGGGATACAGTAAAAAAACTCAGATACATTGAAACAGAAAAAAATGCCAAGACAAAGGTTTCTTAGTAAATATAAGGTTATTCTTTTTATATATAAAAAATCATAATATGATTAATACTGTTGTGCCATTTGTGTATAATATATAAGGTAGTAATATATATATATATACACATATATATATACACATTAAAACTGAAAAAAAATGCTAAGATAGAGACCTTCATATGATACTGAATACAACTTGTTGATGGTTTAAGTAGTAGGACTAGAGCAAGAATGGTTTTCTCTCTCTTTTCTTCGATCTCATTTGTCAGGGTTGCTGTTAGATTGAAGTGATCGACTATGGTTTGAGTTTTCACAAGGTCGATAAGATTCAAGAAAAGAGAAGTGCTGTTGTTTTCTGATTCTGATTACTTATTTGAGCGTGAGGAGAGAAAGGACTCGCCAGAGTCATCCACTCTGGTGACCTTTTCTTTCTTTTCTGGTTTTTTTCTTCTCTTTCTTCTTGATTTTAAGGGCTCAATCTTCTCTGTGTAATGGATCTAGCCAACTATAGTTTGTTGAGTTGGCGACGATATATACCAAATCTTCCCAAGTATGGAGTTGTCTTCACCAAGGGGTTTGATTTTTTTTCCCCCCTCGATGATCAAAGCCTTTGGAGAAAGAAGAGTTTATGAAGGGTTTGTGGTGTGTTAGTTTTTTGGCTAACCGACTCCCTCTTACTTTTTATACTACCTTCTCATACTAAGGCAATTAGAGCATAGTGAAAGGGAAAGAGACGTGGGGAGATGCTGAGCTTCGATTGGATGCAAGAAGGAGAAGAGTGGCATGGTTTTTGTCTTACCATTGTATCTCACGCATTGTTTGAAGCCAATGGACAACACTTATAAGGTTTTTAGAAAGATGGAAGTAGATGATTGCAAAGATGCTAGCAAGGTTTTCATTTCAGTTGATGATGGCCCGGAATTGATCTTGGTGAACGACAACCAACTCTTCTGTAGGGTTTTTTTTGTTGCTGCTATTGTTATTGGTTGAGAGACCGCCTTAGCGGAGGAGATAAGAGAACTTTGCTTAAGGAGGATGATTAATTCGTTGAGGTTTCAGAAAAAAGGTGGCACTTTTTTAAGAAGAGAGGAAAGGGTGGGGTTTGAGTGTGGTACAGCTAACAACAATGCAACCTTATCATCTTATCACTTATCATCACCCAACCACCACTCATTTTAAGGCCAAACAATGCCTGTACAGAGCAGGAAAGAAACAGGGTCTTGTACGACTGTACCATCAAAGGAGGGACCTTACACTTTAACACTTTAAGATCCATACATCTTATATTCTAGTGCACCGAAGATGACTCTGAAACAGTCTTTTTGTAGCTGTAATACCCAGTCCTTCAGTTATCTGGCGCAAGGGGTAAATACTTATAAACTTAATAATTGATTTTGGTATCTAATCTTTCAAAAATTGGTTTTATTAGTTCTGATTTGGTCTTTATGCCTTAACATTGGGTTAGATTGGGTTTGATTTTGGTGCTTATTCCTTAATATTAGGTTAGATTGGGTTTGATTTTAGTGTTTATACCTTAATATTGGGTTTGATTTTGGTCTTAAATCAATAATATTACACTGTATAAATCTTTGTTGTTTTGTAATGGAAGTTTCTTACCTTCAATGTGTGTTTATGTGTACTTCTAGCTGATATATATATATATATATATATTGTTCTGAGTTTGTTTTTTTACTTTATCTTGAGATAATGTTTGGCAGTGACAGATTTTATAGCTTTTATATGTTGGTCAAAGAACTTTTATACGTGGATCTCAAATATGCTTTTCAGATTTTATGTGATATTTAAGAGTACCATTTGTTTGTTTGTAACTGTAATGAACTTTATGTTAAGGGTGTGATAATAATGTGTGTCTTCTTATGTTAGATTCCCTTGATGTGATTGTTTGTGGTCCTTTATTCTTTTTCAAATATCCAACCAAGGTTCACTTATGTGTAGTAATTGTTAGTGTATTTATATTCCTTTTAGACTGGTTGTTGAGTGGTTCCTTTTGTATTGAATATGTTGACTAGCCCCATTTGTATTGATTACTTTGTAGAAAAGTATCTTTTGTTTGGTACAAGTTTGTTTGCTAAAATCCTCTCTCTTACTTCATAATGAAGAATGAAAAGTGTGAAACTTTTTTATTGATTGTGGCTGTGCATACTTCCTCTTGACATTACCATTATAATTGCAACATAATTGACTTAAATATTACTAAGTAAATTATTTTTTTGTAGATGGGTATATTATATTGCATTAGGTTAAACCATGGGGGTGTGTTTGAGAAAACACCCCATATGGCTTATGTAAGGGGGAAGATATCTTATTTTGACAATGTAGATCCAGACAAAATGTCTTGCATTGAGGTGCAAGGTATGGCAGACCAACTTGGGTATGGGAAGATTACTAAGACTTATTACAAAATGCCTAATACTGAAGAATTCAAAGAACTAAGGTCTGATGTTGAAGTGTTGAAGATGTTTGAATGTTATGAGGCATATAAGGAAGTTAATGAAATCAATATGTACATTGTTGCACCACGGTTGATGGGAAAAGAGATCTATGTAGAACATCTTGAAGAAAACAATAACAACCATGTAGATGCTACAATTATTGATTCAGAGATTGACATCCCTTTTGAAGCTGCAAATGATGATGATGACATTGATAAAGATGATGACATTGATGAAGCATATATGGCTTTTGCTGAAGTGGAATCTGTATATGCTCCAACTGATGAGTTGAGAAGCTTACCTGGTTCAGATGATGAGATTGACAATGTTATTCATTCCATCCCTAATAGTTGGGAATTTTTGCCTTCAAGGGATCTGGGAAAAATACCTCTAGAAATTGGCATGAGGTTTGCATCAGCTGCAGATTTTAGGGTTGCACTTAAGGAGCATGTAATTAAGGAAAAGATGGATATCAGGTTCAGTAGAAATGATGGTGATAGAGTCACAGCAGTGTGCAAGGAAGGTTGTGGTTGGAGGGTACATGCTAGTAAACCAAGTAATGATAATTGTTTCATAATCAAAACATTGAGCCTGGAACATAACAATTGTTTATGGGGTCACAACAGTCAACAAGCTACATCTACATATCTAGCAAATAAGTACTTGGAGCAAGTGAGATTGAATCCAAACATGGGATATGAGGCTCTAAAAAGAACCATTGCAGCTGATTATGACATTGATGTCTCCAAACATAAGGCACGCAGGGCAAAAAAAAGGGCATTAAGCATTATTGAGGGTAATGAAGCTGAACAGTATTCCAAGTTGAGGGATTACTGTGAATTGATTCAAAGAACTAATCCTGGAAGTCGTGCAACAATAGCTGTTGATCCTATGTCATATGATAATGAGATAAAAATTTTCCAAAGGATCTTCATTTGTTATGCTGCAAAGAAGAAGGGATTTAGAGATGGTTGTAGACCATTCCTTGGAGTTGATGGGTGTTTTTTAAAGGGAGCTTTTGGTGGTCACCTATTGTCTGCTGTAGCTTGTGATGGAAATGATCAAATGTTCCCTGTTGCATTTGCAGT
>JAOTQH010285374.1:0-19549 GCA_025631255.1 Cornus kousa
ATGTTTAGCTTTGTTATTTTCTATAAAACTCTATCCCATTATCTATTTATTATGAGTTTTTTTATGAAATAAAATCTAATTAGACAAGAATTTATTTAAACAAAATAAAATAATTTTTATAAAACTCGATCACATATAACATGTATTTATCTATTTATTATGAATAGTTTTACAGAAAATAAAATAATTTCTACACTCTAATACAAATTATCTATTTTATCAATATTAAAATATTTCAATATTTATTTATTAATATAAAAAAATATTTATTAATTAACATAAAAAGAGTTACAAAAAATTGCAATTTTTTGTAAGATTTATTGTTACACGTTTCAAATCAACAATTAAAAAAAAATTTAAAACAAAAATTCTATAAGTTATAAAATATTTATCACGTGCATCACACGGCCTTTTCCTAATATATATATATATATATATATATAGCTGAATTAGCTTGTAACTGATAGTATTTGATGGTTTTACATATGAATAGATTTTGCTCACTTTTTCTATTTTCTTAAACTACCATATATATTTTCCACACACAAAAACAAAAATTAGGACAAACAACAAAAAAAATTTAGAGATTTATTTAGATGGTTGTAGTTTCTAGGTGGCATTTGGTGCTTTTACATGGTTAGAAAGCCTTGAAACTTTAAGAAAGTTTCTACTTCGTCGTTTTTCTTCATTGTGTAAATTAAATTTTTTTTTTTATTAATTTTGTTGACATTTGATGCACAAAACTACAATATTCCTAATCGGAAGATTTGAGAAACATCTAACTTAGGCGAGATCTATTTTTTTTAGATATAAAAGTCTAGATATTTTAGAAAAGTGTATATGATGAAAAAAAATAGTTAAAAAAAATCTATTAAAAATAAGGAGGTGGAACACTTGGAAAAAACCTCCCTTTTCTATAAATATTCTCTACGTCTCTATTTAGAAAGTCCAACTTCTCCTTCCATATATTGAAAGATGGCCATACTTAATTTTGGGAAAATGCTACAATATCATCAAGAAATAAAAATTCAATGACATCTAAGACAGTCCCATTAGAAAACTTTTAGTGACTACCCATTAGAAATTAATATATATTCTACCGATCAACCTGTAGCCCTTGAATAACAGCTTCATTCTGCTGGATCAGTCCTTCAAAATAGATGACCTGACCCTGCAAATGCTGGATGTTGCGGTTAATTTAAATGCTAAGCTATTGTAGCATAGAAAATGTATATGCAATTCCATACACAGTGACGCCCGCACACACAAAAGAGTATATATATATATATATATATGCCTTTTATATTTGATTAAGAATGGATATCAAGAAGATTAAAGAGAAACAAAATTTCAATCAGAGAACGCAAAACCTTTTGTCAAACATTAATACCACTTCAACTAGGTACTTTCCAAATGATAAGTAAAAATTATCGGATTATGACAACATCTTATGCTACAAGATTATCAGATGTAACAAAAAGTATCTTCTGTGGTAGTTCTTGAAGTCTTTGTTACTATATTCAAATTATAGAACGATAATCTTAAATTAGTTGCTTCACAACTAATCACCCCCAAAATTGGCCATCATTCATTTCGACAAATCATTTTTATTCTAGATAGTCTTTGCTTGGATAGTTGGATGTTTTGGTTGGCTTCTTTTTGTGATGCACGTGGGGAAAATGAGGCACCATGGACTAGACTTAATTTTTCGAAAGTGAAAAAAAGAGTGGCGGATGGATTAGTGGCAGTTAATTAGCTCTGATGGGGATGTTTGGACAAGGAAGGCATCAATGATATGTAGTGAAGAGCTTCTATTTTTGAGCTGTGGTCCTAATCAAATGTTGCTAGTTATATTCCAAATACAATGTCATGTGAGTGGTTAGGCAGCAAAATGCATTACATATATACTTATATGAATGCATATAATCTTAAACTCGAATCCCTCTAATTTCTGTTCTTAAACTTCAGACACTAAACTACATTGTCATAGTTCAACCCCCCTCATCTCCTTCATATGAGTCTGTTCCATGCAGTTCACCAACTTTTCAGTCTCTAGAATCTGCTACGGGAAATTCAGAGCGTGTGGCATTGATCCAACAGTCTGTAACTATGCTGTTAACTAGGGTGATGGGTCATACACTCAGGAGGAGCTAGCTCGTGATCATCTCAATCTCGGGACAACTCCCATTAATGATTAATGTCTAACTTTGGTCGGTGATTCTATCGTTTACAAGAATTCTACACCCATTTCTGGCCTAAACTAGAATGGTCCCTGATCCACGACTCTCCAACTTCTATTTTCTCAACATTACAAGAGTTAGCATTGGTGGGTGGCTTTAAAAGCTCAAGTTTTGGTAATGGTGGAATTTTAATCGATTCCCGGACTGTCATTACCAGGATTTCGCCATCACTTTATACAGCTCTAAAAGCTGAGTTTCTGAAACAATTTTTGGATACTTGCTTTGACCTTTCTGGTTTTGAGGAAGTGAACATTCCTACAATAAGGATGCACTTTGAGGGCAATGCTGAACTGAATGTGGATTTAAATGGGATCTTCTATTTTGTAAAGACTGATGCATCTCAGGTCTGTTTGGCCCCTGCTAGCCTTTCGTACGAAGACGAGATCGCGTTTATTGGAAATTATCAGCAAAGAAACCTAAGGGTTATATATGATTCTAAGGATTCTAAGGTTGGATTTGCAAAAGAGACTTGCAGTTTCATTTGATTTTCTTACTTGGATGTCCTAGTCATCTTTTAGGGATTCAACCAGTCCAATGTTTGACAAAACAAGTTTCTACATGAAGGTACTGACAAACAGAGAAGGATTTTTCTTCATATTTCTATCGAATGAATTCAACATGTATATAGCACTACAACAAAAACTATAGAAGCTATTCTAGGCTATACACAATCTTAGGGCCTCTTTGATTTCTCAATTCAGCGCTCAATACAGAACATGGTAAGTGATTTTTAAAAATAAGTACGTTTGATTAAATTGTAGAACACCGCTTAACATGATAAGTACCACTTAAAAGAGGTCAAAATTTTAAACGTTAAAAAGGTTACTTATAATTTATCGGAGAATACGGTAAGTGGTTAGATTTAAAAATAAATTTCTAATCACTACTTTACCCTCATATAATCATATATATTTAGTTGCTTCTTGTTACTAATAAAAATGAATTACATGAAATAAATTCCAAAAAAATAAAAAAACATAATTCTACCTAATATATTTTAAACTATTATCATTCATATTGATTCACTATGTATAGAAAATAATTATTTATATAAGAATTTTATTCAATTTCACGTATTTTTTTTTAATATTGTTAACACCATTTTTATACCCTACATAAATATTATATAATTATTTATATTTTAAACTGTTACCATTCATATTCACATTGATTCACGATATATAAAAAATAATTATTTATATAATAAAATTTTATTCAATTTCACGTATTTTGTTTAAAATTGTTAACACCATTTTTATACCCTACATAAATCTTATGTAATTATTTATATAATAGAATTTTATTCTTATAGAAGAATTGTGTTTCAAATATAACACAATTACTTTCTCTAGTAATAATATTTTTGAATATTTATTTATCATGCAGGAAAAAAAAAATTTACTTATCATATACTTTATTAACCATTTTTAACATATTATATTGTAGATAAATATTATTTGTGTGATGCTGCATACACACACACCCGAAGATTTATGGTACCTTATAGTAATGTACGATATTGGTTAGCTGACTTTCGAAATGGTGGTCGTCCTAGAATAAAAGAAGAGCTATTTAACCATGCACATACCAAGCTAAGGAATGTGATTGAACGAACATTTGGAGTATTAAAGGCCCGTTTTTCAATCTTGAATTTATATTTTTTTATAATTATATTTGACATTAATATTCATTGTTAAATTAATATATTTCATTGAGTAAATGTGGTTGTTTTATTAATATTTTTTGTATTATAAATATAAAACTGTTATGAGTATCAAATATTAAGGACAAAAATGTAATATGTACAACTTTCAGACTTCAACTTTTGTATATAACAAACAATCTTGATGAATTCAGCGCTTAAAATTAAAAAGTTATCAAACAGGTTTTTAAATTAATACATTCAGTGCTTAAAGTTTTAGCGCTTAAAATTCAGTACTTGAAATTTTCAGTACTTAATTTTCAATTTTATCAAACAGCACCTTAGGCTCAGATTATAGTTGACCCTTAAAGAAAGGGAAATAATAAAATACAAACAGAGCAACTAATCGGCCTACAATTTCTCCAATTAAATCTTGAATGACAACTAACGCCAACACTCCTCCTTAAGTTGGTGCATAGATATCATTGATGCCTAACTTGTCAAGTGAGTTGTAGAAGATCTTGCTAGAAACGGCCTTCGTCAGTATATCCGCCAGTTGGTCTTCAAATTTGACAAATGGAATTGAACTATCTTGTCATCGAGCTTTTGTTTGATGAAATGTTAATCTACCTCAATGTGTTTAGTGCAGTCATGCTAGACTGGGTTATGAGAAATATCGATGGCTACCTTATTATCACAAAATAAGTTCATTTCAAAATTTGGAGCAAAGCCAATCTCCGTCAGCAACCTCTTAAGCCAAAGGAGTTCACAAAGTCCTTTAGCCATTCCTCTGAACTCGGCTTCAGCACTAGATAATGCCACTACCTTCTACTTCTTGCTTCTCCACGTAACAAGATTGCCTCCTACAAAGGTGAAGTAGCCTGATGTAGACTTCCTGTTAGAAACACTCCCCGCCCAGTCTGCATCTGTATAACCATCAATATTAAGATGATTATTCTTGGAGAACAAAAGTCCTTTCCTTAGAGCGGACTTCAAGTAACGAAGAATTCGAACTACCGTATCCATATGATCTTCACTAGGTGAGTGCATAAATTGACTGACTATGCTTACGGCATAAGCAATATCTGGACGAGTATGGGATAAATAAATTAGCTTACTCACTAATCTTTGATACCTTTCCTTGTTAGTTGGCACTTGATCTGGGTACTCTCCAAGCTTGTGATTCTGAACCATCGAAGTATAGGCTGGTTTGCAATCTAATAATCCCACTTCAGACAATAAATCTAGCACATATTTTTTTTGAGATAGAAATATAACTTTTTTTGATCTGGCTACTTCAATCCCTAAGAAATACTTGAGACCCCCAAGATTCTTCATTTCAAATTCGGTTGCCAATCTCTTCTGGAGTTTAGAAATCTCTTTTATGTTGTCCCCTATGATAATCATGTCATCTACGTAGATTATTAAAGTTGTTACCTTTCCATGCTGATGTTTCAAGAATAAAGTATGATCCGAGTTGCTCTGATAGAAACCATACTTCCTCAAAGCCAAGCTGAATCGTCCAAACCATGCACGGGGTGATTGTTTTAGACCGTATAATGAACGTCGCAATTTACACACAACCCCTGGTTTGGAGGTAACAGTGTACCCTGGTGGAATATCCATATAAATCTCCTCCTCAAGATCGCCATGAAGAAAGGCGTTCTTTACATCAAATTGGTGCAACGGCCATTTTAAATTTGCAGCAAGAGATAACAAGACCCTAATAGTATTCAGTTTTGTCACTGGTGAAAAAGTCTCTTGATAGTCTATGCCATATGTTTGTGTATGTCCCTTTGCCACAAGTCTCGCCTTGTCTCTTTCAATGGATCCATCTTTCTTATGTTTAATGGAGAAAACCCACTTGCACCCAATTGTCTTTTTTCCTTCTGGTTGTGGAACAAGATTCCATGTTTTATTTTTTTGTAGTGCCTCCATTGATGAAGAACCGGGCCTAGCCCGAGAGCTTGAAGTCCATATGGTCCATGCCTATTATTGGAGACATGGGAAAGAAAGATAGAATTAGGGATTTTTGTTTATTTATTATTATTATGGGATATTTCAGCAATTTAGGGTTTTATTTATGGTAATAGGTTGATTAGGGTTTTCTTTGATGTCTATTTATATGTTAGTTCAGACATTGGGAAGGTCAGCTTTTAATGATTATTATTGATATTGAAATTTGAGATTATCGTGATTTCTTCTCCCTCTGATTTCTTCTTCTCCCCTGATGTCTTTCCCTCTATTCTTATTTAATTTCTCTCTCAATCTCATTCTTATTCTACTTTAATTCTGGTTTCGAATAGCCTTATCCGCTCCTGCATCAAAAAGTGATGTAGTCCTTTGGGCTCTTTGTGCCGTGGATGTAGGCCCTAGTGGCTGAACCTAGTAATAAATATGTGTTCTTCTAGTTTCATTTCTCTCTTCACTTCTATTTCATTATTTATGTTGAAATATATAAATATTTCTATATAGTTGTGGAGCAAAATCCTCCACCAATCACGGTGATCTGGGCAATTTCCTTCCAACTATAAATATTTCTATATAACAGCAAAATCCTCCACCAATCATGGTGCCTCATTTGACTATTGTACACCTTTCATACTTTCTTATGTTTACTATGCCTATATATAGGCTCATTGTACTGAAACAAAAATAGATCTGAATAATAGAAATGTAGCCCTTAGTGCTGAACCATGTAAATCTCTGTGTTTTCCATCTTCCGCTTATTCTTGATTTGTATTTTATATTTACTCATCACCCGTGACAATAATGTTGTCTACATATACAATTAAGGCAGTGACTCTTCCAATGGAGGACCTTTTTATGAATAAGGTGTGATGACCTTGACTTTGAAAGTACCCCCTTTTTAACATTGACTTAGTGAACTTCCCAAACCAAGGCCGTGGAGACTGCTTAAGGCCATAGAGGGATTTTTTTTTTTTAAAAGTTTGCATGCCTTATTTTCCCACGATTTCAGCTCATACCCCTTTGGAATATCCCATATAGACTTATTCTTCTAAGTCTCCATGGAGGAGTGCATTCTTCACATCAAACTGATGTAGAGGCCAGTCCTTATTTGCTGCCAAAGATAGAAGAACTCTAATTGTATTCATTTTCGCCACCGGTGCAAATGTCTCGTGGTAGTCTATTCCATATGTTTGAGTGTACCCTTTGGCCACTAGCCTTGCTTTGTATCTGTCCAAAGTGCCACCAGCTTTCTATTTGACTTTCAAAATCCATTTGCAGCCCACTGTCTTTTTCCCTTCCGGTAAATCAATAACTTCCCAGGTCTGATTTTTTTTCAGCGCTCTCTTCTCCTCGTTCATGGCCTCCCTCCATGGTTTTGAGGTTAAAGCTTCTTGGACAGATGAGGGAACTTGCTGAGACAGAACTTGAGAAAGAAAGGTTCGGTATTGTGGTGATGAACTCTGCATGGATACAAAGTTAGACATGGGGTGTCAAGTACAAGTTCGAACCCTTTTTCTAAGAGCAATGGACAGATCGAGGTCATTATTAGAATGAATTTCTGAGCTAGAACCAGAATTTTGATTATTTCATTACTTGGTTCAAGGCTGACAATTGGAGCTGGTGAGGTGATGATGGACTTTTTCCTCCTGGAGTACACGTTGTAAATGGGAGTCTTAGGTCTCTTGGCTTCTGCTTCTTCATTTGTGGGGAGACTGGGAGGACTATCTAGAGGTGCAGTAACCGGTTCACTAGGAAGTGAATTAGGAGTAGCACTCAGGTTAGGGCAATTGTCATTTTCTTCGGCACCTTCCATAACTTCAGCAACTTCGTTATTTTTGTCTACAACAATCTTTCCATCCGTTCCTTCAGCATTCATAGTTTCTTAAATTTCCAAATTCCACCACTTGTCTTCCATTTCTGAACCATTCTTCCCCTGAAGATAGGAATTTCCAAAGTAAGGCTGATTTTCTACAAATGACACATCCATAATGATATATGTCTTCCTTGTAGGGGAAATGAACCACACTGCTTTATTATAGAATAATTACACAGATATTTATAAATACAATAGTAGACCTACGTTAGGCTAAAGTAGGTATCTCTCCTTACTCTCCTAAATTAAGAGATAAAAATTAGGATCTAAATTACCATCATATCTCTACAGCCTATTTACAGAAAGAATAATAAGTCAACTATTCCAACACAGATTTATTGAGGACTGCAAGCATGGAAAGCAATAAGGGAGAGTGGTTTATGGAATGCATTGAAGGGGCAAGTCTGTTGGGGCTGACATGTGCAGGAGAAAACCAGCAAGTCCATGAGATGTTTCAAGAGGTGGATAATGAGTGGGCCATGGTGAAGCACACTGATGTAGAACACAAAAGCTCTGATACCAACCTGATGTAGAACAGGATAAGATAGATAGTTCTGCTGTGATACAATATTAGAATTAGAGTGAAAGGAGCAGATGAGAATTAGAAGATGAGACAAGACTAGAAGAATAGTGAAAGAGAAACAGATGAAAGGGGATGAGCAACAGAGTGAAGAGATAGGCTAGGCTGATTGAGGGGTAGACAACAAGAATAAGGGAAGACCTGTGGGTCTTAATCCATAGCTATATTCAAAACTGATTAAATGAGTTACATATGTGCCTATTTAAAGGCCCCAAAAAGTTTACTTAGTCACTAAAGAAATACAAAAATCTAGGAGTCCTTCATGGCTAAGTTTCCTTAATAAAATATAAGCTTCCTTCATGGCTAAGAAAACAATTAAAAATGGTAGTCAAAGCAGTAAAAAATTGCAGCCTCATCTGGAATCTGGATTGCAGCTTAGGATAGCCTAGTGTAGCTTTGTAAGCCAATATATGCTCTGAGTCAATCTCCCCAACCGAGAAGAACTTTTTTCTCAAGAGTAAAACTGGTGGTACTGCTTTGAATCTGGATGACCTTTCCATTGAACAAGGTACTGATAAATTTTTCCAAGATGTGTGACATCACGTTGATGGTTAAGAAGATCATCAATCTGGAAGTTTGGTAGAAGTGCCTTGATTAGGTAACAAGTAATCCACATCAAAAATTGAATTAATACTCATATCTGACAGCAAGTCGGATAATTATGCATTAGGTCAACATAATCTCCTTCAGTGAATGCATGATTCCTACCATGAGCATGTGCAGCAAGTTCATAATTTTTCTTACTCAAAATGATTTCTCGACGCATGTGGGCATGAAAATCATGGACAAGTTGAACAAATGAATGAAGAAATTCAAGCGAAAACAAATATGGAGGCCCAAGAATATGATCAATGGACTGGCATGGGAAAGAATTATAGATAATTTCTAAATAACAACTAACAAATTAGTCAAACTAGTGTAACATACTCCATTATAGGCAAAAGCAAGTCCCACAAATTTAGGCACTTCACAAGAAGATACCTAATCAATTATCCTAGATTTCGCTTTATTACTTCAATTTGTGTATCAATCTGAGGATGGAATGGTGAGAAAGATTTCAAATTTGTTCCTAAAATGGTCCAAAGTGTCCTCCAAAAATAATTTCTGTATTTGACATCCCTATCTGACACAATGGCAAATTTATCTTGAATGAAGTCATTATTTGAAGATTTATTACTTTATTGTTTCGATTGAACACACTCCTTAGGAGTAAAGCAATAATGTGGGAAATTATATGCCTGAGACCCTGGGCTTGAGTTAATGAGGTTATGGATGGGTGGTAACTTAGATGGAGGTACCTTTGGTGTTACATCCATAGTTTCATTCATTTTAGTGACTTTGGGTGGTGGAGATTCCAACACCTTATCAGATGGAACACAAGGAATTTCCTTAGTTATTTCTTTTACCAAAACATGTTTGTCATCACATGGCTGAGAAGAAGACCTATATGGTGCTCTAGAACCTGTTTCTGATGGTCTTGTTGGTTTGGCTGGATTTAGCAATATAGTTTTACCACTATACTTGAAGACATAAGTATTGTCTTTGTTATAATGGATTGCACCAACTTTAAAATCCAAGGACGACCAAGTAGAACATTGGCACATTTGTAGGTAGGACATCACACCATATTTTATCATAATAGACATCCATTTGGATAGGAACTAAACATCCCTCTAAAACAGTCAAGGAAGTTCCATTTATCCAGGCAATCTTATATGGTTGTACTGAACTTCCTTTATCAATGATTATTTGACAAGCTTTTCCCTGCATTTAAGAAATGTGCAAAATATGTTGGTATTCTGCCAACCATCCTTTTCTAAGAGAAGAGATCGAATGCACATTATGTCGTTGTAGGTCTCAATTTTCATTTGCTTTTCCATGTGGCCAGGAAATGGTCCATTCTCATCTAGATCATCTACGTATTCAAGTAGATTTTCGCATTTTGAGACTCAATGTGGTTGGACAACTAAATGTCTCCTGATAATAGGACTCTGGTTTATACTTTCCCTAAAGTTGGGTTGTTTCATGTGAAGGTCTCGAGATGATCTTGGAGTAGCAAAGAGGTCACGATGATGGTAGGTAGACTCGACATGATAACGGTTGTGATCATTTCTAATGTCATGTCTAGGTCTTGAGGAAACAATTGTGTAACCCCTAATGTACTCAATGGGGTATGTTTCTGCAAATAAAGCGTGACTTCTTTGTTTCAGTGCAGGCTGTGTATAAGATAGATCACGAGCAATCATGTTAATCACAATTGGATGGTATAAGCATAATGGTTAGGGACAAAATGCTGTTATAAGACTCAATTTTTTTTCTTAGTTGGTGTACTCACACACACATGCCTCCATTGAGGCTTGAACCCCTGACCTCCCTTCGGGAAGCAGGGGTCTGGTACCGCTAGGCCACTGGGCTGTTTGTTATAAGACTCAAATTGAATTAAGTAAACGAGACTATGAACTACCACAATGCACAAGTGCGAAATTAGAATGCAATGGAGGATAATTATGTCAAAACTCGTGCACAAGGTGTGTGTTTAGGTGCAAAAATCTAGGTGATTCGGTGATAGGAAAGGGAAGTATAATAGGTAGTGGAGAGAAATGAGGAGCAAATGAAGAAAATAACTGGCCTGAATGATGAGTAGGTTCAACTAGTACTTTCTGCAAATTTCTAGATTTACCAAAACATATAAAAGTACTAATCACAATTTTGAAGTGGAGTACATGTACCGTTACCGAAGTGCAACGCAAGTCTGAGAATAATGCTCCAAAATGGCTCCACAAAACTGCAACAAATTTTCTGTTCTGCTTTTCTTTCTTTTGCTTTTCTTGGTGGCCTGTGAGGTTCATTACAGTTAATGGGCTTCAATTAGGGCTGTGGTTGTCTTGAAACAGTAGTGTTTCTAGGTTGAGCCAGCAGGTTCTGATGGGTGATACAGATGGTTTAGGTTAGGTTGTGATGAGTGGCAGTGGTTAAAGGTAGTCTGGGAGGTGGTTTGTGGTTTTTTGGGATTTCAATTTGCAGTTGATGATGTTAAACAGTGGTTGGATTTATTGTGAGGATGTAGTAAGGTGGGCTGCTGGTGATGGTTTTAGTAGGTGGTGATGGAGTGAAACAAGAAGGTTAGAGCTTTGATGGTTGTTGATTAGGGCTGGTAATTGTGTGGGTTTTGTTTAAGGTAAGTGATGGTTTAAGGCTGATGATTTAGGTGGAGAACAGTAGCAGATGGATTCGGGTTGTTGTAAACACTGACAAAGAATGCTATGGATCCTTTGCTCTGATACCAAATTTGATATAGAACACAAAAGCTCTGATACCAATTTGATGTAGAACAGAATAAGATAGATAGTTCTGCTGTGATATAATATTAGAATTAGAGTGAGAGGAGGAGATGAGAATTAGAAGATGAGGCGAGGCTAGAAGAAAAGGGGAAGAGAAACAGATGAAAGGGGATGAGGAACAGAGTGAAGAGATAGACTAGACTGACTGAGTGGTAAAGAACAACAATAATAAGGGAAGAGAAAGAATAGAGGGAAGCCCTCAGAGACTCACTAGTCTCAATCCAAAACTATATTCAAAACTGATTATATGAGTTACATATGTGCCTATTTATAGGCATCAAAAAGTTTCCTTAGCCACTTAGGAAATACAAATATCTAGGAGTCCTTCATGGCTAAGTTTCCTTAATAAAATATAAGCCTTCTTCATGGCTAAGAAAACAAATATAAATATCAGTCAAAACAGTCAAAAAATGCAGGCTCGTCTGGAATCTGGATTGCAGCTTAGGATAGCCTAGCATAGCTTTGTAAGCCAACAAATGCTCTGCATCACACATGAAAAGTCCTTGCTGGATGGGGGAGAGGGAGCTCAAAAATCTCATTTCTTATGTGATCTGAGGGGAGAGGGGGAGGAAGTGAGAAGAGGAATGGTGGGAGAAGGGGAGGGGGGTAGGGAAAGATTTTGTGTCTGTATGAAGCTGAAAATTGTTTCTTGGAACGTTTGGGGCTTAAATGACTCAAACAAGTGGGCAGTGGTGAAGGCACTGATTCGTAAATGGGAGGCGCAAGTGGTATGTTTGCAAGAAACTAAGCTGGGTTCTTCTTCAGATAGAGAGATGAAAAGGCTGTGGGGAGGTTGTTTCATTGACTGGGAGGCGATTGATGCTGTGGGAACTTTGGGGGGATTGTGGTTCCTTGGGATAAAAGGTGGGTCTCAAAGGTTGACATGTGGAAGGGGAAATCTTCTATCCCCTTGTTCTCGTTAGAGGAAGATGGGTCTCAATGGATGTTTTCGGGTGTTTATGGGCCAGTCGTGGATGTGGAAAGGAGGGAGTTGTGGGAGGAGTTATATGGTTCCGTGGTGTGTGGGATGGAACTTTAATGTTGCTAGGATGCCCAATGAAAGATCTACAGGAGATTGTTGGATGACGGCCATGAGGGATTTCTTAGACTTCACCGATGGTCATCATCTTTTTGATCTTCCGAGGAGGGAGGTCATTTCACATGGTCTAGCAGATGGGAACCCCCTACGTTGTCTCGACTGGACATATTTTTGATTTTTGCAGATATGGAAGAGAAGTTCCCAGATGTGGCTAGCTTTAACGCTAGCAGTTTCGGACCACAAACTTATTCTACTTGACTATAGAGGGGTAAGGAGAGCGAGAACTCCATTCTAGTTTGAGAATATGTGGCTTCGTGTTGGGGATTTCAAATATAGGGTCTGTTCTTGGTGGACTGGTCATGAAGTTAGGGGCAACCCAAGTTTCCAACTTGCTTCCAAAATTTGGATGATGAAGGGAGATTTAAAGAAGTAGAATAAGGAAGTGTTTGGGAATCTCGAATGGCGGAAAAACAGAATCCTTCTTGAAATCTCTAAGTTGGATAGGAAGGAGGGTGAGGGGGGCCTTAGCATTATTGAGGTTAGTAGGAGGGTAGAATGCAAGGTTGAGTTTGGAGAGATTGTGAAGACGGAGGAAATTTTATGGAGGTAGAAATCTAGAGCTCTTTGGTTGAAAGAAGGCGACCGTAATATGAAATTCTTCCACCGCTAGGCGAATGCCCATAGAAGAGGAAATCATATTGGAAGGCTTCGGATTGATGGAAATATGGTGTCCAGGGATGAGGGGGTTCGGGCTGGTTTTGTTTCTTTCTTCAGCAGTTATTCACGAAGACAGCTTCATGGAGACCATTGTTGGATGGGCTTGAGTTTTCAGGAATCTTGGGTGAAGATGGTGATTGGCTTGAGAGGCCGTTTGGGGAGGAGGAGGTTGTAGAGGCTTTGAGAAGTGATGGTGACAAAGCCTCTGGACCGGATGGATTCACATTGGCCTTTTTCTAACAAAATTGGGAGGTGGTAAACATGGAGGTGATGGGAGCTCTTGGTTCTTTCTATTCGAATGGTGTATTTGAGAAGAGCCTTAATGCTTCTTTTATCACCATTGTTCTGAAGAAGAGTGGTGCCTATTGAGGCAAAGGATTTCAGACCGATTAGTTTGATTGGTGCAATTTATAAGATTTTTGCGAGACCGATTAGTTTGATTGGTGCGATTTATAAGATTTTTGCGAAAATATTAACCATCCACCAGATTTTGGATTCGGTGTTGGTCGCTAGTGAGTGTGTGGAGTCCAGGGTCAGAAGTGGTGTTCCGGGGATTGTTTGCAAATTGGACATCAAAAAGGCCTATGCTTATAGCTGTTGGAACTTTTTGATGTATATGTTGGAGAGGATGGGATTTGGACATAGATGGAGATCATGGATTTACTGGTGCATATCGATAGCGTGCTTCTATGTCTTAGTGAAGGCTCCCTTGCAAGTTTCTTTGCTAGTTCTCATTGGTTATGCTAGGGAGACCCTTTATCCCCCTTTTTGTTCATTATTGTTATGGAGGCCTTTAGTAGGTTGATGGGGAGGGCAGGGGGGTTGGGTCTTATTTGAGGTTTCTCGGAAGGAAAATTTCCTAACCAATTATCTATATCTCACTTGCTTTTTACTGATGATACTATTGTTTTTTGCCACGCGAGGGTGGATATACTTAGTTTTTTGAGATGTGTTTTGGCTTGCTTCCAAGTTGTTTCAGGTTTAAAAATCAAACATTGGGAAAAGCGAGTTGGTGCCAGTTGGGGAGGTTGAGGAGATTCATGATTTAGCAAACATTCTAGGGTTTGGTGTTGGCTTCTTTCCGATCTCTTACTTGGGGCTTCCTTGGGTGCCTCGTCCAGAAGAACTTCAATTTGGGATCCTGTGGTTGAGAGAGTTGAAAGAAGACTTGCAGGTTGGAAGAAGCAATACCTTTCGAAAGAAGGGAAAATTACTCTTATGAAGAGCACTCCCTCAAACCTCCGTACTTACTTCATGTCTCTTTTCCCGATGCCTACGTCCATTGTTCAGAGGTTAGAGCAGATTCAGAGGAAGTTTTTGTGGGGTGGAAAGGGTGAAGAGTTCAAATACCACTTGGTTAACTAGGACAATGTATGCTCCCCTTTTAAGAAGGGTGGCTTGGGTATTAGGAGATTGGAGCTGTTCAAGAAGTCTTTGCTTGGAAAATGGCTTTGGAGATTTGGAGGAGAAAGGTCTAGATTATAGAGAAGGGTCATTGCCTGCCGATTTGGGGTGGGAGAGGGAGGTTGGGTGTCTAGAGAGTTGAGATCTCCCAATGGGTGTGGGCGTGTGGAAGCTTATCAAAAAGGGTTGGGACGAGTTTTCAAAACGCATCCGGTTCAAAGTTCGGAATAGGAGACATATCAGGTTTTGGGAGGATTGTTGGTTTGGGGATGTTACCTTAGCTCGTAGGTTCCCTAGACTTTCTAGGATCTCTACGAGTAAGCATTCTCTGGTTCCTGACTGATATCGTCTTGATGATGGGAGGTTGACTTGGGATGTGCAGTTTCGTAGAGCGTTTCATGATTGGGAGCTCTTAGATGTCACACAGTTTTTAGCTTTTCTCTATAGTCAGGTGGTGGAGGGCACGGGTTTGGATGAGATGGTTTGGGAGGGCTCTCCAAGAGGGGTTTTTGATGTCAGATTGTTCTACCAGAGTTTGTTGAAAACCTAAGGCTCCTCCTTCCCTTGGAAAGCATCGCTCTTAGAAGCATCCTCACTCTTGACAATCTTAGGAGGAGAGGTCAAAACGAAGTGAATTGGTGTTACATATATAAGAATTTGGGAGAATATTTGAACCATCTTCTTCTTCATTGCCTGGTAGCGAGAGATATTTGGTCTAGGATCTTGGTTGCTTTTGCTATGGTTTGGGTGTTCTCCGGCTCCACAATGGATATGTTAGAGTCTTGGAGAGGGTGTATTGTGGAGAGCCGAGTCTGAGAAGCTTGGAGGGTCACTCCCCTTTGTTTATGGTGGGGTTTGTGGTGCGAGAGAAATAGGAGATCTTTTGAGGGAGAGGAATCTCCAATTTGGACTCTCAAATACAATATACTGTCTAGCTTATTCTTTTGGGTGTATGGGCGTAATTGTAAATCTTTGGGGGATCTTTTGGATTTTGTGGATAGTTTGAAACTTTAGTATCATACCAATGGATCAGTGACCTAGCGGTATCAGCCTCTTACCTCCCAAAGAGAGGTCAGAGATTCAAGTCTCAGAAGAGACAAGTGTGTATGAGTACCAACTAGATAAAAAACTTTAGTATCATCTTGGGCGTCCTTTGTGATGTGGGTTCGCTCCCCTTTTTTTGAGCACCTTTAATGAAATCTTACTTACCCAAAAAAAAAAAAAAAGTGTGTAGAAAAAGATAAACATTCTTCAAGTGCACAATTTATATATTTCAAATCTGGCAATTATTCCCGGCAATAATTGCCTTCTTCCCTTGCTACGAGTGTCGTCTTCGGACTTCGATCCTCTCCGGTGCTGGAGAGGATCTATGAAGGGTGGAGATTGCTTCATTAGGTAGTGAGTGCGAAACATCATAGATGGGTCCCACGTGGTGGTCCGAACTCCACCCTTGGTGGAATATAGGGTCTTCTCTAGCACTGGAGAGGATCCTTGCGCATCTTCCTGGTTTTTCTTCCATAGCTACCTGACAATTAGCAACTGTCTTCTGACTGACTGGCAGTTTCTTCTTCCTATACTCTTGACACCTGTCCATCCACTAAGCACATTTTTGTGGATGGTTGTAACTACTCTCAAATGACCACCTTCAGATTGAGCAACTTATTCCCCAATTCTCTTCCAAATAAAAGCGATTATTCTCAACTATAATACTTTATAGTTATCCTCCTGACTGTAATTTCTTCTTCATGGAGGTTTTGCCACCTGTCTTCCACATCCCTCTTATTCCAGCTATTATAACTGCCAAGCCTGTCTTCCACATCCTTCTTATTCCAGCTATTATAACTGCCAAGCTTTTCTTCCAGATCATGCCACATGTCATATTTTGCTTTCATCAAACTTCTTGTCCACTTGATCATTAATCAAATTTCCTTAATCACTTAATTTAGACAGAACCTATGGCCCACGGCATACTTCAATTGCACCCTCAATCCATAATTATGGTGTAAACAGATACATTTAGAAAATTTTGCAATATTTCAAAATTTTGTTATTGTTATGTGGTACTATATTGTCTTGTTTGTTTATGACACTCAATTCTTTTTCTAATATTTTGTAACCATAATAATTGTGACTTCTTTTTCTCTGACCACAAATATTCAAGGATGTGTTTTTGTTCCTATAGGGTTGTAGTAACTATGCTGGTGCTGGGTTGGTAAAGATATCCCCTGATGTTTCTGAAGCTTTATTACATGGGAAAGCAGTTGTTGCTCTCGAGTCCACCATTATTTCTCATGGTATGCTGATTTGCTGCTTTTTATAGAATAAATTTAATCTTTATTTTTTTGTTCTAGTATATAATTTTTGGGAAGATACAGTTCATTTGTTTAAAGAGAAATTTCAAGCTATCTATTGTTTTCGCTTGGAATTTTCTAAGTTTGTCTTGGTTTTAGCTTTTAGTTCTAGGCCACCAAACTTTTCTCCTGCTAAAGAATCTTTCTTTAAATGAAAATTTGAGGTGACATGAAAAAATTTCTCCGACTTGCATAATCCATCCTAATAATTTAATAAATGGCTCCTTAAAAAAATTTTGTTCCCTGAAAAATTTCAAGGAGCCATTTTGTAGAAATTAGTGAACTCTTTATTTTAAATTTCACAAAGCAAGGGTGGGAGCCAAGCCGATGTGCTGGGTGTTAGACTGTTCAAAAGTTGCTTGATTTAATTTGGACCTAACTTGAGCCTTACCTCAACTCAACATGCACATGCAAGCTTAATTTATACATTATATATGCTTAGACTCATTAAATAGTCTAATCTAGTATTTGGAGTCAAAATCTAGCACTTTTATTGTTACTATTGAGACAAATGATCAGCATTTTACAGCGTACTTTTTATTGTTGACATTTGCTTTTGAAGCATTTACAACTTACTCATAATAATCAGCACTTGCTTTAAAAGTATTTTAGTACCACTGCGTGGCACAAACCAAAGCTGTTTAGGAACCTTAAATAAGTGGATCTATTGTTGTTGTCTTGTCTTGTTAAATAATCGAGCTTGGTATGCAAGTGATAGCTTGGTTTGGTTGAGTTTTGAATGATTGCTAAGCTCCTAATTATACTGTCACAGGCTGTTTGTGAACGGCCTAGTTCTTTAAAAATGCCATCTCCAAGTATCTATTTGTTGTTGCTATAAGAACATTTTGTTGAGGATCTCAAGCCCTACCAAAGACTTGGGATATAAACATAGTTATTAAAAGCCCAAGGCGCACCGAGGCGCTAGAGGTCCATTGGAGCCTAGGCGCAAGGCGCACGGCGAGGCGCGAGCCTGAGTGATGTGAGGCGCACAAGTAAAATTTAAAACAATAATTCTATGCAAAAATACCACAATTAAACAATGAACATCCAATAATAAAAACACTAAATTAGTCTAAATATATCACAATTAAACCAATAAAACAACCACTAAAATAGAACAATTACACTACTAAAGCTATTTATTCATAAGAAAGATTCAAAAAAAGTAAAACATAAACCAATTAACCATATATTATAAATTTATACTTGATGTCTTAAGCAAAAGCTATCATTTGACTCCAAAACAGATTCATCAAAAGATACTTAGTAGCCTACCAAATCTATAAAGTGTCATAGTCAATACTTAGTAGCCTACCAAATCTATAAACCAAGTAACAAAATATTAGTTTCAGTTTTGAGTTTAACAAAGACTCCTAAAACCAAAGTTACCAAATTTTTTTTAAGGGACCTAAATATCATCCTCTTCACCAAACAACATAGTCTTATCATCGTCCCCATCAAAAGATTTGTAACCCTCAGCATCTTTTTTCTCTTCTGTCTCCTCAGAGTTTGCCTCGTCATCATCTATGATTCGTAGTGAAGACGAGCATGAAGGTGTTATCCTCTTTGTTGCTCTTGGAGTTGATCTTGATCTTAAATTATGGCTGGACTCTCGAACCCCGATAGCTCTAGCAACTGCACCCCATGTCAAAGAATAATCTTCGAACACCAACTCATTTTCAGCATCTACATCTTCATCCATTACTCTAACCAACCACTCATTGCTATCATCTATATCATTTAAATGGATAGGATTGATTCTATCACACATGTCATATCGTCGTTTTAGTGCTCTATTATACTTGATGAAAACCAAATCATTCAATTGACATTGAGTTTGCCGGTTCCTTTTCTTACTATGAAGCTGCATTAATTCGAATAATTAATAAGTATAAGTGTATAACTGTTTATAATCTAATTTTTTAACATTGAATTACTAATACTACAAGCTTACATGTTCAAATACACTCCAATTTCGTTCACACCCAGATGCCCTACATGTGAGTCTAAACACTTTAATAGTAAACTTTTGCAAATTAGGAGTTGTAGAACCATATGCGGACCACTAACCGACTGTTATTTACATATTATTAGTAAAAAATTAACAAAATTCAAATTCAAATATACTAAAAAATGATTAATTGACTTGTTTACCTGGTGCCCTTGACTTTCTTTGTCTAACAACAATTGATGAGCCAAATAGACCATCAACTTTCATATATCTACTCAACTCCAAAGAAATTTTATCTTGCACTTCATTGGTTGGAACTAATCTTTTTATGCATTGATATAAACCACCCATCACCTCTTCATTTTGCTCAATATTTGGATTGCTATAAAAATATTCTGGGTTCAAGAAATGCCCAGCTGCATGCAAAGGGCGATGGAGTT
>JAOTQH010285385.1:0-10013 GCA_025631255.1 Cornus kousa
CCCTAGGGTAGGGAGTTAGTTACCCATAAATGTTACAAGAAATGAAGAGGAAGAAGTGGATTCTTCCATGGCTACACTTTGCTCCCCTTGTATTTCTCTCCCTAGCCCTCTCAATGTCTAATGTGAGATATATCTTTAATGAGGCTTGCTTCCCCCTCTTATCCACCAAAAATCCACTCCCATGCTGAAAATCACGAGCTCCAACTCCCCCCTCAAGCTAGACCACTCAAAAATGAAGATAAGGGGACCAAAATGCAGAAAATAGGGAGCAGTTGGGTTGCTGTCCGCAGATCGGCGGGCGCCCGCGGAGGGACCCCCGAGTGGCCGCGGAGAGTCGAGGCTACTGGAGTGTATGGCGGGCGCTTGGCGGCCACGCTGCGTGCACCCGCGGATGCGCGGGGGCTACTGCGGCACCTTCGACCAGGTCTCGCGGAATTGCCCAGAGAGTTAGGCTTTGGCGGGCGCTTGGCGGCCGCGCCGCGTGCGCCCGCGGAAGCTGCAGGTGCCCTCCAAAATCCCAACTTTGCAATCTTCTTCGAACCGCAAACGACCTCCTTCCATTATGCGACTTTGAACGTGCCTTCGCATTCATGGCAACAAGAGAGTGATGATTTCAAAAGATGGCTCCCCGGCACGGCGCATATGCGTTGGCGAAAATCAAGTCAAAAATGCTTCTTTGAAGCCGTTTACAAAGATTTACCTGAAATAAGACAAAAGCGTAAAAATAAGTTAAAATGGTACAATAAGCTTCAATAATATACTTAACTACTGTAAGATAGGGCGCTTGAATATGGAATATTCGGCGCTTATCACCTCAGAAATCATTCTAGAGCACTCAAGATGACACTAAGTGATGAGAAACTGAACTCAGAAAAGGAAAAATCAATGAAAAAAAAATATCCATGAAAATCTGAGAAAAAGGAAAGGAAGGAAAATGACGGGGTCATTACAGATAACGAACCTATAAGATCTTAGAGACAGTATGAGCCATAGCAGGATACTCGTTTCAGCACTAGAATAAGCAACAACATTTTGCTTTTTACTTCACCAATTAATTAAATTCTTACCAACAAATGTACAATAGCTAGAAGTGGATCATCAATCACAATGATTGCCAACCCAGTCAACATTACTAAAACCGGTGATAGATAGGGAAGATGAAGGCTTATTGTACTGTACAATAAGCTTTCCCCAGGTAATCTCTTCAGATAACGTAAATACGACAAACAACGTCAAAATGGGGTTGACAAGGAGAATGCATATACTTATCACGCCAACTGCATAAGTAATGTCAGGCCGTATAACAGTAAAATAAATCAACTTGCCAACCAACCTTTGGTATCTACTACCATCAACAAATAGTTCCCCTGCTCCCCGTTAAGCTTATTAGTGGCATCCATAGGAGTATCAATTGGTCGAGCACCTACAAAACTAGTCTCAGACAAAAGATCAAACACATATTTCCTTTGAGATAGATATATACCTTGACGAGAACGAGCAACCTCAATCACAAGAAAATAACAAAGAAGGGTCTTTCGTATGGAAGTGTTTGCCCAAATGTCTTTTCAAAACAGTAATACCTGCGGAATCACTTCTAGAGATAATAACATCATCCATATACACAATCAAAACAATAGTACCCATAGAAGAGTGACGAACAAAATTGAATGATCAAAAGTAGAACATTGGAAACCATATGCAAGTACAATTGCACCAAAGCGATCTAACCAGGTACAGGGGGACTACTTGAGACTATAGAGAGCCTTTCATAACCGACAAACAAGATTTTCACTACTAGCAACAACATAGCTAAATTGGTATAAGGACCAAGAACATTTGACAGCAACAGAAAGTAAGATCTATACATCATTTAAACAAGCCACGAGAGAAAAAGTTTACAAAGTTTATAAGTAATCAATGCCATGTGTCTATGTGTACCCTTTAACAACCAAACATGCCTTAATACGCTCAGTAAAACCATCAAGAAGGTTCTTAACAGTGTAAACCGAACAATAACCTACCATTTGTTTCCCAAGAGGAAGAGTAGTAAACTCCCAAGTCTGATTCTTATGAAGGGCACTCATCTCCTTGTCCATAGCATGTTTCCATCGAGATGAAGTCGAAGCCTACATATAAGATGTGGGAACCAAAATAGAGAACAAAACACAAGTAAAAGACTGTAAATAAAGTGAAGCATGCTTATAGGACACAAAATAAGCAATAGGATGTTGAGTATCACTGTGCTTACCTTATCATAATGCAATAAGTAGATCATTAGTGAGTGGAGTAGAGGACGAAGAAAAAGGAACCTCGGATGGCGAAGATGTGGTATATGGACTAAAAGAACCAACAAGCCTATGTTGGGATTGTTGATAAACCTACAAGGGAGGATTAGTTGAAGGAGAAATAGGTGAAGTCAATGGTACAAGAATAGTAGGCAAATAAGGCTCCCCCTTATGGCAAGATATGTGAACCCCAAATTCTAAGAATCGGTGCGTCAACTGAAAGATCACAACTCGACCCGATATCGAGTCAAAATGTGGAAGCATAAAAAGACAAGAAAAGAAATGGAAAGATGTCCCTAGAGATAAACATTACCTATGAGACCTTAATGTGACCTCTTTAGAAGTCACAAGATTCAAATAGAAAATAACGTGAAAACTAAGGTTGAAATGAATCAAGAACGAGAACAAGGGTAAAATGGTCATCTCATATGCTAAATGGTAATGAATTCACCGTTCGATGGTTATGAAATATAACCAAATCATCACAGTGTATTGAGGTAAGCCACAAGAGAAGAAGTATGCAGCAAGGAAAAGTAGGAACCGATCGACGTGAAACCTATACACGTCGACTGGTTTGGCCAAACTAGTCGATGTGTATAGACTTCACATCGACGTGTTTGGCTTCCAGCCTGCGAAAAGTGAACTGTGGGGATACCAGTCGACATGAAATCTGTACACATCGACTGGTTTGGGGAAAATGGCCTGTTAAGGCCTGTAACCTCTGGTTTGCGAAACCGACACCCCTTGATGTCAGTGGGGCTTGAAGTACTACCCAAACCAATTATACGAAAGGGAAAAATGAATATAAAGGAAATCCCAAGTGCATGAATGCCAAAATAAACATTTGATACAAGGTTCCGTAATATACGTACACTGAAAGTAAATGGCCCTTGGCCTCATTGCATACATTTCAAGTTGATTCAAAAGAGAGTGCTTGGGTGGAAATGACTAAGAACATTTTTAGGATAAGTTCCAAATCCATTTCCTCCCATCAAAAGGAAGTTAAGTAAATGCTCGAAGTATATTACACAATTACAACAAAAAAAGGTGCGTACAACATGCTGCCATTTGCATATGAACATAAAACAAAAGATATCCAAAATATAGAGCAAATCTAAGCTAAAGATGGTGCGCATCCAAGAAGACTACCTCCTTACCTAAAAAACATTTAAATCAACGAGGGTGAGTAATGTAAATTACTCTATAGGAAAGTGCATTATGAGGATAACCTAAGTTTTCATTGGCCTCACAAGAATGGCACAAAATACACGTATGTGGAATATGCCTCCTAAACGTCTAGTTCGAGGAAAAACTAAGGAATCATCCTAAGACTAGCATTGATGCACTATAAGTGAATTCCACATAATAAAAGTACAATGTAACAAAGTTGGAACATCCAATATCAAAACTCCAAGTCATAAGTACCTAAGACTATCAACTCTGAAATGAAATGCGAAATTTGGGATACTTTGGATTCACAACCATCCGGTTATAAACATCACAACCAAGACAAATTAGCTATTCCGGGCTACTAACCCACAAGGCACTAACTAAGTGACCACTATAATTGGGGAGACCTCATACCTCCTACACTAGAGTCGAACTCTAGCCATGTCAATATAGCAATGTCCCAATTTTCTCCCAAAATCAACAACCATAAGCACAAAATAGACACATATTCAATGTACAAATCTCATTTATTGTAATGCCTCTAAATTTAAAAGGATAATCTCTGTGTTTAATTAATTAATTTATTACATTTTATTTGATTATGTGATTTTTTTGGTTTTTGAATTTTATTTGATTATGTGATTTTTTTGGTTATTTAAGATTGTGATTTAATTGTCTAATTGTTTATTATGATTTAATTGTCTAATTGTTTATTTGTTATTATTTAAATAATTTGATTAATTAAATAAAATGTTTAGTTGTAATTAAGTGTTTAAATGAAATTAAATGTTTATTCTGTATTTAAAAGGAATTGGGCTTGGACAGGAGTAATGGACTACTTGGAGAGTATTAATGGGTAGAGATGTTTACCCATAGTTTGTTTTACATATATTTATGGGTATGTATATAGTGGGAGATTACTATTATTTATTCAAATAAATAGATAGTAATATTATCACAATCAGTATATATATAAATATAAAGTATATTATATATATATGATTTAATTTCACGTTGCTTTGTTGTTTATATACATATAGGGTATTATTTATTTTTCTTTTTCTTTTTAACTAGACTTAGGGTACAATTAGGATTAGGGTTGGTTGTATACGCCTATATATATAATGTATTTTGTCTGCCAAGGGTTTTAGAACCCTATTCACATAACAGTGGAGGCAGAGAGAAAGAACAATGAGTTATAAGCGAACGGTGAGAGAACTAAGGCTGAACCAAGGAGAGGACGAAGGGGTATTGTTTATGGGTTAAACCAAGGGCAATAGAAGAGTTTGAAAACAGTCAAGGATTGTCAAAAAAACTAGAAGGGCGACGTTGAGATTTTAGTCCGAAATCTCAAAGGCAAGTTCTTCCTCTTACTCCTTCCCTTAGACTTGTGTTCTGTGCATGCCTAGGTAGTCTCCATGAATTAACCAGATTTTAAATTAATCTTCTGTTCATGCTTATTCTGATCTAAAATAAGTTTTATGAATTTAGTTACTATTGTTTGATCTTGAAGTATATGGCATGATTAATTATTTTATTGTTATTAATGATGTAAAATTGATTTATATAAATTGTTGGGATGAATTGGGACATAGTTCGGACCTTTAGGAACCTCAACAGAGGGGTATAGAGAAGTTTAAACATTGCCAGAGGTGAGAAAGATGATGGGTTTTGGCATAGGGCTCTCAGAGAGGGAGAGAGCTGGCTCCATGGAAGTGGGAGTCAGCTCCCTCCAGCAAAGAGCCGGTCTATGGGTTAGGGAGCCGGCTCCCTCATGTGTAAAGCCGGCTCCATTATGAGGGGAGCCAACTCCCTTTGTGGTAGAGCCTGCTCTCAAAATTTGAGAGCCGACTCTTTTGCTATGCTGTGTACATAATTTTATTTTTATTTTTATTTATTTTTTGGCACTGTATTGATGTTTTGGGTTTTCAGAACTATTTTGGGTTAATGATGGGGATTCTAAATAAATTTTTATGTCATATTAAAGTACCATAATGCATAAAAAATCTTATGGTAGATGAACTGGAACAATATGAAGTTTTAAATAAATTTGCATATTGTTATTTGATATGGATTATTTAAATTGCTGGTCTTTACTTTAACATTTTTCTAAGTATGATTATACAGTTTTAATTATGTATTGGCGGCATAATATGATCATGTTATTTTACATATTTTTATTATGCTTGTTATGGATTAATTGATGTTTAAATTTATTATTTTTTTCATCAATTATTGGATTTGTGGTTTGTATGCACCGATATAGGACGGTAGCATACTAGAGACGAATTAGCTCAAAATGCTAAGTCCTACCTATTCTTGTAGAAGGGAATGGATTAACTAGAAATGTTAAATCCTACTTATATTCGTGTCAGCTCAACTGAATAAGTTGAATAACCTATCTAAATTATTTATGGATTCGTGTGAGCTCAACTGAACAAGTTGAATGACCTATCTGGATTACTTATGGATGGATATGGTGGATTTTATATACATATGGTTATGGTACCACAATATGAGCTTGAGTCTTGATGGTTAGGGAATGTATATGCAGTGGGATGCATAACTGGCTACGTTGGTTGTGATTTACCTTGCCCCTTCAGGTGCATTTTGCATGTTACCTACTAGTCAAGTTGAGACTACCTTGTAGTCCAGTGAGAGTCCCTTAGTCTGTATATATATATATTTATGGATTAAATAGATATTGTTGAGTTGTCAAGGATGTATATGTGTATTGGGTCTTTGTTTGGATTGTAGTAGGTCAAGGATGTACATGTGTATTGGGTCTCTGTTTAGATTGTAGTAGAGTAAAACTTGCTCGTGGGCTTAACCCACTATTATTTTTTAGGTGTTCGACAGTTCCAGGCTTATAGCTTATTTGTGCTGAGCAGAGATGGTCACTCACTTTTCTTACTATGGAGGACTTCTTTTCATGTTTAAGTTTTGGATTTCTTTCAGTTCAGTTTTATTTCCAGTTGGGATATTATTAAGGGTCCACTAGATGGATTCCCGAGTTGTAATAATATTGGAGATTTTGGAAATATTGAATTATTTTAATTTAGTTTTAAGGATTATTATTTAGATTTCTGTCAGCTTAATTATTCTTTAAATTCTTCTTGTATTCTATGCTTGTTTATATACTTAATTATTTGGTATCCCTCGGATCTGTGCTCGGACTTGATCACCTGTGGCTCTAGAATTGAAGTGTATCACAATTATTTAAGAAGAGTGGTTTAAGTGGCCAGTTAAGTCTTGGTGATTGATTGTACTGTAGATGGTTTTGAGGAGGCGGTTGGGTGTTGAGCATTCTGGGTTTTATGCTCATTTTTGTTTAGAAGATTTGTCGGCATAGCATTATCGTATGGATATTCTTTTCTAGTGGTAAATAGTGGCCATTAGGTGGGAGTATTGAGAGTAATGATTATCTTCTTGTTATGATGGTGTTGTCTTAAGGATGTTTGAGGAAGAATCACTTGGTGGTGACTTGATGATCCTGTGAGATGAGAGTTTTGAGTTTTCTTTCAGCAATAATGGTATTAAAAGTGTCACGGTGTTATGTTTAGTGCTGATGAGCGAAACGGTTTAAGGTATAATCCAAATGTGGTTTAGGATTGTAAGTATCGTTGTATGTTATTAAGTGATGGGATTGTGCGCCAATTAAGGCAATTATGGTCAGCTTAGTCTTTAATACCAGAGAGAGAGGTGTTGCCATGTAGGTATCTTTTTTCTTTTGAAGAGTTAGTGGGTTGTTGTGACTGAGGTCACGGGTCTTGTATGGACGGTGATCGAGGTAGTGTCGCCTGGGTAGGTAGAGATGAAATGGATGGTAAAGTGTCACTTTGTAGAATAGAAGTTGTCGATTGGGGGTGACTGATTCAAGTAGAATGGGACACAGTGTCCAAAAGGTTATGATTGTTTCTAGTGTTAGTGTGCCATGAGCATCGATGTTCTTACCTGATTGGTTTTGGTTAGTAGGAGTATTACCGTGTATCGCATGCGAGGTTTTTGTGTTGATCATGTATGACAGTCCATTTATGGTGAGGTTGCCTGGAATCGAGGTCGTAGTCCCATATATATTTCCAGTTGGCTCTTCTCCTTGTGTGTAATGAGTTCATTTCATCTCAGGTGTGATTGGGTGTCCATGGTTGGATGATTGGTGAGTAGCGTGTGATAGGGTATCGGGTGCATTCGAGTACGAGTTGTCAGTCTCTTGTGAGAGCGGTGTCGTTACCCTTTCTGTTTGTTCTAGTCCTGGCAAGGACATTATTTGTCATAAGCCTAGTTCTCCATTTAGGAGTTATGCGCGTTCGTGTGTGGATGGACCTATATGTGGTTTGTTTTGCTATTAGAGTTCATCGGTAAAGGTTTGGTTGAATGGGTTGACTCACTCCCACAGAGGAAGGTGGAGCCTTTGGTTTTTATAGTGCTTGTTCTTAGAGTGGTCTTGACAGGTGGTATGTAAGGCATGATTTTCTGAATAGAGATTGTGTGTCTCCGGTGTCGAGTACTAGCAGTGATGGCTAGGGGATGCATCGTAAATTGGGAGTTCGAGGAAGTTTAAGTGATATGATGTGAATCATGCATTCAGATATTCTTATAGGCATTTGATTTAAGTAATGTCTCAAAGATAGGTGTCAATATCGCCTTAGAATTACTTAATTAGATATAGTGAATGTATGATTCCATTAATGAATAATAAGAATAATTGACCCTGATTTTGAGATCTCATGTATTAAATAGTCGCATTATGTGTTTTGATGAGGTAAGAATTGAATTGAGTGATCTTAGGGAGTTATTTACATGGTATGGGTGTTATACAGATATCAGAGATCTTATGCACTGGTTGATGATTGTGGTACTTGGTGTCGTATTGCTTTTAGCTTGTTATAGGTTGTGTGATTGAGGTATGATCGAATTTTAAAGCTGGTATGTGACTGTATAGTTGTTGAAGTTATGTAAAGCGATGGAATAATTAGAGGGTGGATATCGTGGTTGTTTTATGGATTATGTGGGGTTGTGTTTGAGGTTTAGACCTGAGGATAGGAACGACATCTATGTTGAGACCGGATGGATGATGAGAATGGCCTGGCCAACTATTTTTCCTGAATCTATCCCTCTTTAGCATGATATCGGGTTGAAGGTCACTGATTGTTTCTAGTTATCAGGAACAGTGAGAACACGATATTGCACGATATGTCGGCGTGACAGGGTAGATTCCAATAGTTTATCTCAGTGAAGAAGTATGTTAGGTAGGATTAAGTATTCGATAGAGGTTGTGGTACATCTATTAATTATTAAAGATCTTGTTTTGAGGATTTATGACTTGGGTACAAGATGATCTGTATTATTATTCTGGTGACTTTTGATTATGTGGTTGTTGCGAAATTCATTATTTAATCATCTTAAAGTTGTTAAGTGTAATGATTGCCGAATGATGCAGTTAGTGGTAGCTTGTACCGATATGAGGTGGCGTAACTTCGCAGCGGATAGCGAGTGCTTGCTCTAATGGGACGTGTAGATTTAAGTTTGAGCTTGATTGTAAGATGGACAGGGTTCCTTATTTGGGGTCTTGTGTGTTCTTTAGAGGATTTGATGAGATTTGATGTTGTTATGTTTGGTGGTCTGATAACCTTTCTTCTTTTAGGCATGAAAGCTTTGTGTAGTGGTGTAGAGGGACCAGTGTTGGTTTTGAGTAGAGTGTAGAATCCAGTGGGTTTTGTGTAGGATGTTGTGAGTGATGAGTACCCTCATAGAGTGGTGAGCATTGGGTTTTCTAGTGGCAGTGTGTAATTTCCTATTGGCATCGGGTGTCAAAAGCAACAAGGTTGTTGAGTTCTTAGTCCTGTAGTTTGGTGAGGTGTTTTTTGGAAAGGTGTGTGGCTGTGGGTCTCCTGATTTAAGGAGGCTAGAATGTAATGTTTTTGATTTTTGCCATTTTCTATTTTCTGGAATTTTTTTATTTTTCGAGGGTATTTTTGTCATTCCTCATTTTGTGTGCCAAACACCGTGGAGTGTAAAGAGTGTGTCCGAGAGTTAGTTGGGGTATTTCTTTAAGTTCAGGACTCTTACAAATGCAATGGTGGCCATTTTGACAATTTTTTATTTTTCGGGTAGAATGGTCCTGGGTGGAACCTACTATCGGGATTTTTTTTTGTGTACAGGAGTTGTGTCACGGGTCCACTGCATACCATGCATAATTAATTGGTACATATTTTAGTGGTTGTGTGTTATTTTATGTGGGTGTTGTTTAATTAAATTATATATATATATAGAAAAATAACTGGGATATTTTTAATTGGTGGGACCCACCACCAATTGCTCCAACTTTTAGTGGCCATTTTGGCCTCATTTTTCATTCTCTCTCCCATAAGCTATCTATCTCTCTCTTTCCCCTTTCTTTTTCTTTTTCTTTTTTACAAATTTCATGTGACGACCCTGGTTTTTAGGCCAGTGCGTCAGTAATGAACCGAAGGGATGATCTGGTAACGGATCCGAAATGCAAAAGCAAAAATAGAAAACAAGACTCTAAGAAGTCAAAGTGACCTTCCATGAGGTCGT
>JAOTQH010285396.1:0-10013 GCA_025631255.1 Cornus kousa
AGCTTTATATCGAACGCAGTCTTCTCGGCGGCCTTGGTGTCGGCCGAGCCAGCCCCAGGTCCAGCCGACGAAGCCGCCGACGACTCAAGCCCCGACACGGCCGGTCCGTACTTGTTGATACCCATTTTGTGCCTGAAGAGGATCGAATAGTCGAATCTCTCGATCTTGGTGAGGCTGAGAAGCTCGTCTGCGATTCTCTCGAGTTTCTGAGTTTGTGACTCGGTGGATGCAGTGGGTGTGCAGAGACTGCGAGAGAGAGGTGTGCGGTTGAGGAAGACGAGTCTCAGTAGGGATTTGGAGGGCATCTTGGAGGGTATGGAGGGAATTTGTGGGGATAAGATTCTAGGTTTTTGAAGGGTTTTACACAGAGGAGTGTGTGTTCATATGGAGATCAGCATTTGGGAAGAGGGCGATGAACTGACACTCGAGGAGTGTTGTGAATCGTGATTCGAGGGTTTTAACATTTTAGGGCTCAAAAGGGTAGTTTCGTCATTTTCTGGTATCTTAATTTGCATTTTCGACTTACAGTTACAAATAATTTTTACAAGTGACTTTAAAAAACCATAGAATTGAAATAAAATACTCTTCATTCAAAATGCACTAAGAATAAATTCACATCAATTTTGACCTTATTAAAATTCAAGAAGTGAATAATAAATCAAATTCGGTTATATGTCAACTAGTGATTGGCTCGGGTACAATAATTTGGATTACTTTTTATCCTCCGGCTCGGGTACAATAATTATCGAATTCGGTTATATGTCAACTAGTGATTGGCTCCGGTACAATAATTTGGATTACTTTTTATCCTCTGACTCGGGTATAATATTTGGATTACTTTTTATCCTTTATAAACGGAGAAGACAAGTTTTCATGTCTATTCAGGAATCTTGTGTAACACATAGCTGGGATATTAAACTAGTCTGGTATAAAAACTTGAAGAACATATAATATCTAAATTAGAAGAGTTTCTGGAGTAAGTCCTGCAAAAACAACATTAAACTTTTTGTGAACAGCACATTGATGAGTTTATTAATAGTTTTCCAGACCATTGATTTTGACCAATCACTAACTGACATGCAAGCAAACAGTTAAAACTTTGCCCATGATAAAATTCTTAATTGAAAAAAAGGATGATGAACATGCTGCTTCATTTTAGCTTTCTTGACATTGCTAATTCAGACACAGTAGCAACCCCCCTAAGTAGTGCAAGTTTGGGAAGAAAACTGCAAAGATGGAAATTGTGCAGAATAGGAACTCTTCAGACACACCGGAGACGGAGATTAGCACCATGAAAACTCGGAAGCATTTTTCTTAATTAGAAACAATTTAATGTACAATACACAGCAACTCAGAAGAAATGAAGACAGCAGAATGACAACCAGCAACCAAGTTAAGACAACCGAATCCGACCAACAACAGCCAAAAGCTCCATATAACTCTGATAAATACAAATCGAGAATACAAACAAAGAGACGTTCCTCAGCTCTTTGATTTCGAATGCTTAACAAGCCAATCAATGACAGAGTCGATGTTGGTTGAGTTCTTGCATGAGATCATGAAGCAGCATACCTCCCGGTCAGTGATGGATTTGAGCCCCCTGCACGAGATAATGTCAATCGCATTCCAAATTGAATTTAATTGACAACCAATATTTAAAAATGATGCCAAACGAAAGACTGAAACCGTCTCCCACTTACATCTGGTCGGTCAAAGCCTGCATATTTAGCGCTCCTGGCTTGTCAATCTTGTTGCCTAATACCAGCAGAGGAATACCGTTCAATGATGGCTTGCTCAGGAGATCATGGAGTTCACTTTTAGAGATGCTGAGGTTCTCATGATCAGCGGCATCGACCACATAACTGCAAGAGAGATCAAATTCAAAGAACTAGGTAAAACCACATTCAGGAAGAAAAAAAAACACAACAACAGCAACAACAACAACAAATCATTGAACCAGGAATAACTTGACTACTTGTGCCCTCAATAGAACATTCCCATACAGATATTTTTATATAAAACATAGATTCCTAATTAACAGCTCAAGACCGTCACATAAGAAGAATTATCCATACAACTTAATTCAACTAAGAATCTGTGTTGCAACAATTTATAAATTGTCATAAAAACAGTCTAATTAGAGTCTAAGAAGCTAGAATATAGATACATGACACAGATACGACACAAACACAGACAGCGACACAGCGATATGGACATGTCGAAGACACGGAAAGTAATAAATATATATTTATGAGACTAATATTACTGTTAATCAATTTAAGATTTTTATTCCATGTCATAATAACTTATGAGCTACAACAACATTCAATTCATTTAAGCAGAGAAAAAGGGTGAGAGAATGGCTGAAGTATAATTTCTAGAATTCCTTTATGAAATCTATTGTAATCTGAATCCATAACTAGACAAAAGATTACAATTGTATAAAGAATGAAAGAAAACAAAACAAAATAAAAAGAGTAGGTAGACAATAATTTTTAAACCATTTCTAGAATTAGGGCTTTGTTGAAGAAAAGGAAAGAGAATTTTGTTAGAGAGAATGAAATCAGTTCAAAAAAGATAACAATGAAGAAATAAGAACCAAGGTTTGCTTGAGAAAAAAAGAAGCAATGCTTATAATAAAAGAGAAGATCTTTAGACGAAGAAAGGGGTTTGTGATAGGAAGGAAAGGACCTAAAAAAAAAAAAAAGAACCATCATGTAAATAAAATTGCTTGTAAATTTTCTATAATTTTTTTATTTATTTATGTTTTAACCTCCATATAGTACGAACTTATCGAAGAATCTCACATAATTTATGCTTTAAGCCATCTTTTTTTCGAAAATTTTAAAATATTCCCTTTTTATCAGACACGTATGTCCAGGACATGTCCGCGTGTGTTAGCATGTCCATGTGTGTCCATGGCATGTCCAAAATGGAAATATATTCAGACACATTATTTGGCGTGTCTTACACATGTCAACTACAAGTGTTTGAAACAGACACTTCTAGTTCATTTTCTTTTTCAAAAATTATATTCAGACACATTTTTGTTTTCAACTCCGTATCCTACATGTGCCCTAGATTAGAGTTCATGTTCGAAATTAATTGGAGAAGAATGGTAATTGGAACAACCATTTTAGCTCTGTGATCAGAAGAAGTTCAATACCTTCTTCCCAATTTCTGATTCGTCCTGACATGTGCCAAGACTCCAAGGCATGCCATGCTTTCTCTTGGTCCCATCTTCTCTCTCTCCTTTGTCAAGTTACAAGCACATCCATTTTTTCTCAATTACCAACAGATCTCCCTCTCTCTTCTTAATCCCACTCAAAACTGTCCACTTAGAGCCTGTGGTAACCTCCCTCTTTAATATATAGATAACTAATTATCCCAATAACACGAGGCCATCCAGAAAAATTGAAGAAAAGCTGTCACCAAAGCATGGACACCAAGTTGGTCCTCAAATGTTCATTATGTGTTTCCCTTAAATTCATTGATATACAGCTCAGGTATGGGCTGCACTATGGTTGGAATTTTACAGAACCCACCCTATTAATTGACATTTAGTGACTTATAAGGATTGCATGGGCTTGCGGATAGTTTTATCACTAAACCAGACTTCAGATCATTTCTCAAGTTCATGAGTTTTACCATTCAGCCTAGAAGTACATGAATAATCTCAAACTATGAGGCTTGGATACCTATATAGGGGGATCATACCTGTATCGAGTTAGTATCACACTAATACTTCTCGAACACTCGCAAATTTGTGACTGATAGTTCTAAATGTATCCCTAATTTGAGAGCAATTTTTAAATGTCAAACACTTTTTCTATACTTCTCAGATACTCCAGCTATATAACCAATACTTATCACTTACCCAAATACAGGAAATCTTGAACATTAAAATATACTTTTTCGAAGTACAATATCATGGTATCTAAGAAAGCATAACAAGGTTTGTTGATGGAGTTGACTAAATCCTGGAGACTTGAGAGGAGAGTTTGGTGGATCAATCAGCATCAAGAGGTAATCAGGGGTTTTGGGATATCTGAACTTTAAGCTACTGTAATATCTCTTTCTGATAGTGAATATTTTTATCTGATTGGACTAGGTCTTGTGTGGTTTTCCCAGTTTGGGACTTTGGGGTTTTTCACATAAAAATCGGTGTTCATGCATGTGCATTTTTGTGCTTTATATTTCTGCAATTTACCTATTATTTTCCTTGTATTATTTTTTTCCAAATGTTATCCATTCATTACCTTATAGTCCTTTCCACTTTATGTTTTAATATTGTTTTTTGATACTTAAATCTTGTTGATTAACAAATCTAATATTAGTATCCAATATTTACTTCTTAGACTTTCTCCAAGGATTACCAAACAGTCATTACATGTGCCCCATTCCTCCTGTATAAAACAATAATCAGCTTGTCTTTTATTTGTGTCACTCTTATCATCATCCTCACCCTCTTTTTTTCATTCTATTCTATTCCACACCAAGTATCCTCTTACATTTAATTTTTTACGGTCATTTCTAATTACTTCAGTCCATGTTAATTTTCAGTTGGTCTCTCTGTTTCTTACTTACAATGAAAAATAATCTTCCATTCATCACTGGTGCACCTGTGGTTCTACTTTGTGTATGTGTCCATACTATCTAAGTTTGTTTTCTCTTATTTTCACTAATAGACGTCATTCCTAATTTCTCCCACACTTTAATTACTAAAGCTCTTTCTTCTAGCCCCTCACATCATTCATTTCAACATTCACATTTCGGTTACATAAGAATGTTGTTCTTGTTTCTTTTCAACGCCCCTGACTCCGCCTCCTATAAGATGACTAGCCTACATCCTACAAAATTTTCCTTTTAACTTATTTGGTAGTTTTTTATCACATAGGATACCACCAGCCTATATTATTAAATGTTTCTTTTCTTTTCTTAAAAAAAGATATTTACAATAGCTAGACATAATAAACATTTGCAATTTTAAAAGTGTTCCCCTGCAAATCTAAAATTCATGGTTAGATGTTACTAGAAATAAATCAAGGCAATTGACAATTGTCCAAAAAAGAAAATTTTGTCCATTCTAAACTCAATCTAACATGTAAATTTTTTTATGATAAACTTGCAAACAGCAACTGAAAGGGTCCTTGCCGAAATGATGGAGATACATTAAATGGCGAATATAAAAAATTACAATCTTGCAGATTTGTTTCAGTTACTTGTTAATAAATGCAACTTTAAGTTGTCCATACAATTTTATGTCATTATACAATCTAAATTAATTGTCAATTTGTAACATGTCAATTATACAAATTAACGTGCTACAGATACAAATGTTAACACTTTTGAGTATTTGATAGTATAAAACATGAAATCTTCAAAAAAAAATTAGGTTGTTTATCATGTATCCGTGTTAATTTTCTTTCAGAACTGCTGAAATATTCAATAGATAAAAACTAAACAAAACGTCAAATAAGATGGAGAAATAGTTTCGTACACAATAGCTGAAACTGCACGACAGTATCGTTCCCACATACTACGAAATCTGGGTTGACCTCCAAGATCCCACAACTTAATTGTAACATTTCCTTTAGTTACCTTCTTCATATTGAATCCTACCTGAACACCAAATGACAACACATGCATTAATTTTAATTAAACCCAGGAAGGTACAAGGTGATGAAAATTGTGGGAAAAAATAGGAACAAAATGGGAGCGGGGGAATTCTCTATCTGCAAAAGTATGAGCTAGTATAAAAACCTTTAAGAAGAAAACTCACCGTAGGAATCATGTCTTCACTATATCCACCAGTCTATGAACAAGACAAATTTCCAGTGTATCAGGACCAGACACAAAAAAGAGAGAGAAAGAAAGAAGGGGGGAAAAGAGGCTACTCCTAGAGAACGATCTACAATTATTTACTTACAGCAACAACATTTACAAGTGAGGTTTTCCCAGCATTCTGAAGCCCTATCAAAGAAAGCTCCATTTCCTGCTTGAAAAAGAGGCTGTAATCATATAAACAATAACGTGAGGCTATACCTTTCGGGAAAAATAATAATAACAATAATAATGCGAGGCTATGTATCCTGAAGAACCTTTTTCAAAATGAGTACAGTAGATGAGTTCATAAAGTAGAAAATGTTCTCCAATATTTGAAATTTATCTTAAAATAATAAATAAATAAAAATCTGTGAGACAAATTATTTTTACTTCAAGTACTGTTCATATCAAATAATTTTCAATAACAAAAGCACAACAGATTTAAATATTCCATGAAAAAACCTAAAAGGAAAACTTCCGATTGAAAAGTTTCTCTTTTAATTGATTTGGAGGCCGCTACAAATTTATTGTGGAAAAGTAAAGATGTATTGAAAGTTCTGGTGGATGAACACTGCACTTTATTACTTTATAGTTATATGAACTAGTGTGAGTGCTGGACACCAACACTCCACGCTCTACTAAAGTAGCATCCCTCGACACACCACATAATATCGAGCTGACGACCTATACATCATCTCAAGTCAGTCACATGGCATCTCCACAGATACCCCACTTTATCTCTCCTGTAGCTCGACACTTGGTAGTCTCCAAAGGAATAATCTCCAATTACTAGTTGACATGTGGATTGGCTACAAATACACATTTTCTAAATATGCCATATGTGAAGGCTTCAAAAGTTTCCATATAGACCAAGTCCCAGGATCTTGGTCTCCACTACCTTGCCCCCAACTATCAAAACCATCATCTCACTAGCCCCACGGTTGGCTATTTTGATCATCTTGCACTATGCATTCTACAGCTAAACAACTGCGCCAGCCGCAGTGCCACATATCCATGGAGCTCGACCATGCACTCTTCCAATTGTGCAGTCTGTCTTTTCAGCGAACAAACCTACAATGATCACAAGGTCTGATTGTGGTTTCTCCATCCACGCAACCCATCTTTTCCCAAAACAAACCACGAAACCTTCTCTGCACACATATCTTCACGAAGTTTGGTTGCACATTTCTGACTGTGCAATCCTTCCTCTCATTTAACAAACCCTGCTGCCTTATTCACATGCATATCTCCAATGAGATTCAATTGAGCATATCTCTACATCACAATCAGGTTTATCCTTGGACAAACCTCACCTACTATTAGTCATTTCAGTGCATATTGCATCCTACTGCACCTCTTGTACTAGCTCAATCAGCAGTATTTAGATGGCTTCTACAGCTTGATGTACAGCTACCAATGCCCAACTTGAATGAGCACCACCTTGTCCTCAACAATGTGTAATGAATAGTACTCTACCGCATATTTCATAAGGATCCTAAGACCTGGAATGATCTCTTAACACATTTAGTATAGAGCATTAAAGAGCAATAAATCGCCTGACCTCTCCAAACCAAGACTAAGTCCCAAGGGGCAAGCACATAACCATGAGTCCATGTTAATCTTTTTACATCTCTTTTTACAAGTCAGCCTCACTTTCCAGGTTCCACCTGATCTGCTACACCTGGAACCTTGCCATCTCACATGTAATACCAACATTACTTACAAGATTCACAATCAGAAACCTTGTATACTGGTAGTCTAAATTTGGCAAGAAAAAGGAGTGACTACTTTTGATAAATTGAGTTCCACGTAATACATTCAGATTCCACAATTGCTTCGTCATAAACTATATTTAGATATCATTAACATTAAGAGTACAATAACACGTATAAGTTATATATAAAAACATATTTTGTTGAGGATAATGACCATGTTTGGTAAAAGGTTCAAGTTGAACAAATTAAAATTGCAATACACCTTTCGCTTGAAAAGTAAAGGAATAAACTCATCTTGATTTTTAGGAGCTAGGCTTTCTGAATGGAATGTTCAAATACAATGTGTATATCTATGGCATAGCTATAAACCTAGCCAAACATTTATTTTAATTGGAGGGCCATTTCATTAGGTCATCAGTTCAACCACGGAAGCTTTTGGTTGCGTCATGAAAATATTAATTCTCGAACTGAATTATCATAAAAAGATAAATGAAGCTTGATATTCCTTCTATTCTTTCAATATTTAATAATGTCCAACTTTGAAACAATGATTCATTCACCTAAGGTTCTACGTATATACATATAAATTATAAATAAATTTTTAGTAAATACATACTACAGATTTCATTTTTATGGAAATACTTTCCTCCTATCCCTTTCATCGATTCTTCCAGCCCTTTTACCACACGAAGCATTGGGCTATGGTATTCTTCCATATTATATATATTGCAATTCCGTTGCATCATAAAATCTAGAAATTTCTAAATCCAAGACCCATCAATTGTGCCAAACTCCAACAAATGGAACCAGACAACAAAGTTTGCCAGGCGCTTAATTTGTCTCCTGCTTATTTCTTTTTTATTTTGTCAGGCTCTCTTAATTTGTTATATCCATCATGTCTACACGGTGACTTTTCCGTGAGATACATATTCCCTCTTTAGGTGCTGCTTCAACAGGAATGATCATATATCCAATTTCCAACACCTATATAATCTAACATGACAAAAGTCACCTAACTGAGCTAATATCAGCATATATATATATATATAGTCACAAACGCAATGTCAATGGGGACCATAACTAGCATAATGTTCAGCACATCATTTTAAACACACTTTTACAGATTATTTGAACTCAATAACTTAAATTCAAAAAATAACAATAATAATAAATAAATAAAATTGTACACGTTCAAATTCAAAAACAAGGACACAATTCAACCTATAAGACATAAAATTCGCACAGGACAAAATTTGGAAACGAGAGAATAAAAACAAAATAAATAAATAAATAAAAAAGACAAGAAAAAAACAAATCCTGCAACGGAATTAAAGGCCATGAATTTCTCCACAGAAAACCAGTAAAATCAAATTTTAGCAAATCAAGGCACAGCGCAAGATTAAACTTCGAATGCCTTCACCGAATTGAAACTTATAATTAATATTGAAGAAAAACTTAAATAACAATCAACTCTAGGTGTTTAGGTGAATAACTAGAGATGGAAATGTTTGAATTATATAGACATACGAACACAGAGAAAAGCATAGATACATATGTAGATATAAAAATTGAAATTAAAAGAGAGAACCTTCGAAGCCAATTGAGAAAAGCTTCCCAGAGACCCATTGATGATGAGAACGAGAGAGATCTCTGTGAGAATCTGAGAGACTCTCTCTCTCCCCTCCTATGCGCCTTCGATTGATGACCTTTTGCCTTCTCGAATCTTTTTTTTTATTATTATTGTCTATATATATATGCTTACGAAAAATAGAAACTATTTTAACAGAAAAAAAGGGTAAGTCTGTCATAGGGTACCCTAGGTGACACGTTTTAATTACGAAATTATCATCACATTATTCGTATTATAAATGATAACAGCTTGGATGGTGATGTCCATTCAGAAATAGTATGAGTTTGATTAATGTAAAATCATAAATTTATGAGCAGGTTTGGAATAAGAGTTGTTGGAGTTTTGGTGGGTGTACAAAGTGTCTGTGAGTATGTTTTTTTTGATAATGTATATAAATATATATATGAAGAGAAAAAATTAAAATGAAAAGAATATAAATTTTTAATTAAAATGAGTTATAAAGTTGTTTAAATTTAAATTTTAAAAAAACAACATTAACTCAAAAATACTGGTTTAATATTTTTCAAACACAATATAAACAAATTTGTACTTAATAATTTAAATTTTTGAACCTTCTCAAAAGTATTACAATTGATATTGAATTTTAAGACAAAGACCTAATAGGTTGAAAGAGAACAATTAAACAATAAAATTTCATACTACAACTTCCTCATTTTATCACGCAAAGTTTTGATTGTGATTGAATCAAGGATCTAGCGTGACACATGTAGCTATCTTTATTCATTTTGGTGATTATTGGAGTCCGCCAAAAAATTAGTCATTGTTACTCATACTATAATGAGACACAATATATATATATATATATATATATATATATATAT
>JAOTQH010285407.1:0-10012 GCA_025631255.1 Cornus kousa
AAAAAAAAAAAAAATAAGATATAAATTGAAATTAACCTTTTACTCTGGTACATTAATGTAAATGAGGTATGAATAATTAGATATAGTTAATTAGACATTTCATGGAAAAAAAATAAAAATATTAAGAAATTTCTTACACTTTTAGAATCCATGAAAAAAAATAAAAAACACATCAACACCAAACACACACACACACAAATAAATAATAAATAAAAAATAAAAAATTATAACAAATACTAATGAAAGAGTGGGAATTCCCAAAAAAAAATGTAGCACAATATATTTTGCTAGGAAAGAGAGATATATATGTAACTATTGGGCAATTAAAACAGTTGTACTTGTTAACTTTTCAACTCCCAACTTTGTTCATTAGAATTATAGAATTATAATGTACACTTTTTTCATTAGAATAGTATGTAGATGATATAAATTGAAATTGGTAAAAAAAAAAAGATATAAATTGAAATTAACCTTTTACTCCGGTACATTAATGTAAATGAGGTATGAATAATTAGAAATAGTTAATTAGACATTTTATGGGAAAAAAATAAAAAATATTAAGAAATTTCTTACACTTTTAGAATCCATGAAAAAAAATAAAAAACACATCTACACCAAACACACACACACACAAAAATAAATAAAAAATAAAAAATTATAACAAATACTAATGAAAGAGTGGAAATGCCCAAAATATATAATGTAGCACATTATATTTTGCTAGGAAAGAGAGATATATATATATATATATATATATATAACTATTGGGCAATTAAAATAGTTGTAATTGTTGACTTTTTAACTCCCAACTTTTTTAATAGAATTATAATGTACACTTTTTTCATTAGAATAGTATGTAGATGATATAAATTGAAATTAACCATTTACTCCGGCACATTAATGTAAATGATGTATGAATAATTAGACATTTTATGAAATATATATATATATATATATATATAGAAATTTCTTACACTTTTAGAATAGATATATAGATATAGATACAAATTTTACCAATATACCCTCATAAACCTCATTATATAAAATTATAAATATTATTAGATATCAATTTATGATTATCCAACAATAGTGAGATCTCCGTACCAACAAGCGAACATAGGAAATCCCATGCATGTACCAATTATCTGTTGTGCAGTGGTCTCTTTTCTTTTCTTTTAAATCATTTATTTAACTTCTACTATTTAAATAAATCTAAAAAATCACGAATTTTTGTTCTCATTTGGATTTATGGATGGGCAAAACAGCAAGAGCAAGCTCTGCATAGTGTGTATATATACATGTAAGAAGTTTTTTTAAAAAAAAATGAAAAAAGGAAAGTGCTATATACAAGAAGTAAATAATAATAATAATAATAATAATAAAGAAAAAAAAGAAAATATCATAAAAGAAATAAAAATTAGACATATACTAATGTGTAATTGGACGGTTTGAGGAATGATACAAAAAAACGAAATTAATTATTTGTCATGAAAATATATATATATATATATATATATATAATTATTTGTCTTCATTTACATCATGCATAGCAATGTACCATGGCTCATCTTATGAGCTCATATGACATTCACTACAAATTATTTCACATATGTTATGTGTGAGGTTTGGTAAATAGGATGCTGCTTCTTCTCCATTTCCTTAATTCCCGAAATTTATCTAGCTTTTTCCTCTCTATTGTAGAGGTTCCCCCTTCGTTGTGGCGGCTCTCTGTTTCATCAGAGTTTTCGAGTTCAGTGATGTTTACGCTAATGGGGTTTCTCCATGGCTTGTGGGGAGACGGTCCTAATTTTGGTGAGGGCTCCACGATCTATACTTTTGATTCAGGTATTGGCACCGTGTCTTTGGTGATCCGGTTTTTAGTATTATGTTCTATTTTTTTCGTTTCTGCATTATAGGTTCATTGTTGCGGTTTTTATCTCTGTTTGTATCTGCAGCAGGCAATTGACGATGGGGATGACGACCGGCCAATTGGCTCTCACATGGTCGGTGGTTCTTTTGTTTTGATTGATGGATCGCATGTTTTGGCTGGCGACAACCCTCTTGGCCCCTTTGCGTCGCTCTTCCACTTTGATCCAGGCTTGGTGTTCGGTTGGGTTTCCATGGGTCCCTTAGTGGTGGGTTTTCTCGTGTTTCTGTGTTGGGCCTTCCGTCTCCTTCCCGACGGCACCAACACTTCCAGCCTCGCAGTTCATCAGATCTGGGGTTTACCGATCTCTTTTGGTTTGTTCTTGGCCCTGCTGCTATCTCTTTCGGGAGCCCTTTGAATAATTCCTTCCCGAAAACTCATGCTCTCTACTGGATTTCTTTAGGCCATGGCATTCCTTCTCAAATCCCTTTATGGGATACTTTTCCATCCTTGCCGTCTAACGGTGTCCGCTGTTTCTGGCGTTTTCCGATGATGGTAGTGTTTTTCGATGTCTGCGTTTTGTTGACGTCATTCATTTGGCGTAAGATTCACGCGGGAAAAGCTTCTGGTTCTTGTGGTTGGGGCTCTTCTTTCATGGGTTTGTTTGATTGGGCCTTCGGTCCAATCCAAGTTATGGCTCTTGTAGGCTTTAGGTCTAGTGCGCCTCCATATGGGTGTCATGTACTCTAAACTATTTTATTTTTCCTTTGCCTACTTGTACTTTTGGTTATTAGTAATAATATGTAGTATTGTCTTTGCCAAGTTTGGTAAAGTTATGACAGTCCAATAACTAATTAAAAAACAAAAAGTTATGACAGCCCAGTGGATCGATTTGAAGCTTCAGATGACCTAGGCGGCCCCAACTATCCATTAATTTTTTCGAAAGATTTAAAAATATAAGTAAACAATTAATTATTTATTTATTATTATTATTTTTTTTGAATGGTATAAATAAAAATTTTAGGGAAGTAACAGTAGTGATATATAAGAAAATAAATTTTTGGGGTTTTTCTTATTGGTTGGGGTGTAGTAATATAAGTAAATAAAAATTTTAGGGAGGTACTCTTTGGGCTATTGAAAATAAATAGAACAACTTTATCCAATGTACGCCCGACACGTCATCTGTCTCAACTGAACTCGACCACATCTGATTTTCAACCATCTAAATTCTAAACTGAGAGACAATCCTAACCCTCCTTTGCTTCCTTCGCGAATCGCAGCGCAGCCGTTCACCTTCTTTAGGTTACTCTCTCTCTCTCTCACACACACATCATTATGTGTTGTGTGTGTTTCTTTTTGGTGATATATCTACATTTGCAGCTTATTATTGAAACAATAGCAGTGTTTTGGTAAGATTGACATGAATTTGTTCTGTTTTTGTTTTGATTTGAATGTTTGTATTCGTTTTTTTCGGCATCATTCAAAACTCGGTATACGATTACAGTGAATTAGCTAATTCTACCATAGATGTCGATCACAACGATATATGTATATATATATATATATATATATATATGTATATACGCACTGCGAACACTAGCTTTCAAGACTCAAATCCTACTATTTGTTTAATCATGTCGTTTTTTGCATTTTTTGAAACTTATACTGGGTTTGATTTTTTCTTTTTAAGCTGGTTCTTAATCAGTTTCTCATACACAGTGGGGTTTAGGAACACTCATAACTGATTAGAAGATAGATATTTACATCGCATAATTTGTATATTTGAATTCTTCAGTAATTCACTTTCATGACCCTTTTTTCAGTTTGTCCAAGTTGATCTTAAAAATGATAAAAAGGCGATTCTATAAGCTAGAACATGGCGATGCAGATAAACCCTCAGATTCTTCTTCATCTTCTTCGGATTCCGAAGTAGAGGCAGAAGTAGAGGCAGAAGAAACAGAAGCAGAGGATGATGTAGTTGCTGAAGTGAGGGTAAGGATGAAGCTTGCTCTATTTCTTCTGGTTTGTATATTGTCACTAGTTCTCTCTTCGTGACTAACTCAATTGAAGTTACTGAATTTACCGTGCTTTATTGCTCATGAATAAAGGGTTGCATCTTTTTAAATATTCTCGGAATTTCGCTGTAGTCAGCTATGTGAATTGGATGGTATTAGAAAATTAATTTATTGTTTCTTCTGTTTAAATTTCTCTGGAAAAGTTGCATAATTGTAGCATTTGAGATTTTCTTCCCTCCATGTTTACTCAAATTGGAATGTTTGTGTTACCGTTTGATATATTGATTGTTACATACAACATAATGAGAGCTGCTGTCTTTCTTATTTTATTTACATTACTAATACCATTGTCATAATATTCTCCAAAATTATTTCACAACTCACATACTTTTCTTCTTTCTTTATGTATCAATCATGGATTTGGATTCATGTGGATATTTTTTAAATTTTCTGTTGTGAATTAACCCAAGATTTGTTTTATTTTATTTTATTTTTAATTTTAATTTTCAGGGTATGTGAGTGAGGATGGCTCAGCAAATGAAGTTGATGTTGACTCATCAGGTACAATTTGGTTTTGCAACTTGAATTCTAGCAAGTTTTTTAGTTATTATTATTATTTTTTTAGAGATTAAGCTTTTTACCACTTTAACAGGTGCTCAGAATAAATACGTTTATGCTATGCTTTTTAGCAACAAGAAATTTTATTCTTTGATTTTGAGGACTCTTAATGTATTGATTTGTCTGTGTAACATTTGCTATACTATCACTGTCAGAATTCAGAAGTCAGAACCTTTTTCATCAATAGTGTTGGTTAAGAACTATGAAGAAGCCATTTTCTCTATATCCCTAACAATCGGGTGACTTTTGTAAGGAATTTCCTAATCTTCATATGCACATAATAAATGATTGTCAAGTTACAGCTTCAAACTGGTCTTGTAAACAGTCATCTTTTTTAATATTTCCAGAACTCTTCCGAATCTAGTTTTGTTGATTGTCCTTTTTGCTTCACTAGACACTAACATGTGATAATGCCTGTCTAGTAGTGTGAACGAGAACGATGAGCAAATGCTTTCTAGTTGCCTTTGCTATTGAGAATTTTAATATACTGGAATCTAAAATTGCAAGTAATGGCAGGTTTACTGAAAAATGATGATGACAGTGGAAGTGGAGATGACAGAAAAAACATTAATAGAAGTCCATCTGCTAAAAAGGATACTGAACTATTTAAGATGCAGTCTGATGCTGTGGCCGAAAAGGATTCAATCCCATCTGATGATGAAGGCTGTATCTTGAAATGTAAATCAGTTTTTAGGTGCAGGCTGTGCCCAAGAATTGTCTGCTTGACCGAGGAAAGCTTGAAGGCTCATCTCAAATCTAAGGTAAACTGGCATATATTATGTTTCTTTCTCTATTTAAAGCCCAATCATCACTCAAAATATCATACCCAGTATTTGGGATTAACAGGAAATTTCTTCCATGATTCAAGTCATGAGATGTTACATTTTAAATCTTTTTGTTGTGAATGTTGATGAGACAGACCTCCTTCGTATCTCTTCCTGATTATTCAAATATTAGTTGCTTCTATTCACTTTTGTGTATTCTGTACTAAATCATATAATGATACTGTTCTTTTTTTGTGCTATTTAAGTATGTGTGTGTTTGAGAGAACAAATTTGGGCTTTAAGTAAAATTGGAAATGAGAGGTTATTAAACTTCTCTCATTGTGTACTCATGAAACAATTTTTCTATTGAAATCTGTAATATTTGGTACTTTATATTATATGGTAACTTGTATTTGAATTCAGATCAAGAGGATGAATATTACATTGCACAATGGTTTAGACCTCACTCAAAGATGCCTGGATCATCTTCTTCTTTATTATAGAGAGGCAAGGGAGATGTGGTTTCTGTTGCCCTTGTTTGTCTTGGATTTTTCCCATATCATTTGTAAAGTTTCTTCTTCGTTGTAGTGGTGACAAAGTTAATAGGAAGAAGTTGAAGACATGGAATGCTGCTCCTGTTTTTGATATGGTGTATTTGGGGGGAGGCAAAATAAAGCATTTTTTCGAATGGTAAAGAATCTGGTCCATAGTTTGAAGAGCACTTTTTAGGAGTAAAATAGTTGGATGACTAAGGTGATGAATTTCTCCCTCTAGGCATTTGAAATCTTTTGAGAAACATGATTCCTTTCTGTTACTTTATAGGGATATTTGGATTCTTACTTTTTGGATACTTTTACGTACATGGGAACCTGGGGAGCTTCCTTTTTTACAGTCATAAATGATATAGCATTTAGTTATCAAAATAGCATTAGTATTATCAACAGATCAAATAGCCATCATCTTTAAGATTCCATTATGTTTTCAAGCATTATAGCTGCTGCCTGATGTCAACTTCATAGGTTCATTCAATTTTGTAATTATCTTGAAAGAATAGGACTACACAATGTGCACATAAATCCATGTCTTGGCTATCATCTAGTTTGACAAATGTGGTAGCCTTTGGATGCCCAAAATGAGGGGGTGCTCCCACATCAATGAAGAAGTCTCTTTCTTCCTACATGAATGTTTTTGTGCTCATCTCAGTCCTTCGGATAATCTGCTATGAGTTTGATTTGGTATGCCATGTTCATATATATATATATATATAAAGGGCTAGCCCAGTGCACAAGGCTGCCGCCATTGCGGGGTTTGTGAAGGGTCAAATGTACTAAGCCTTACCTCCACATGGAGAGGCTGCTTCCGGTTTCGAACCTATGACCTCCAGGTCACAAGAAATCATGTATTATTGTTTGGGGTGAGGGAACTGTGCACTTCTTTTTTCTTTTAGGAATCGTAATGAACTGTGGCAAAGTAGTCTCCAAGCTAGCGTGGCAAGTTGCCACGGACTAAAGAGGGTTTTACTGTCTTCCTTAGTTTACTTGCAGTTGGTTTGGTCGTTGGCTGGGATTGATTGATTTGAAGGTTTTGGACATTGTTATTTGGATTTTCAACACTAAAAATGGTTGCAATCATTTCTTTGAAATTATCAAGTACTCTATGAAAGCTGCAGCTTAAAAGTTATGTTTAGGATATGTGATCTTTTTTTGTTCGTTGCCCTGCTTTTTGATTTTCTCTTATAGTTTTTTGATAAATGCCTTCTGTATACGTTCTCAATGATTAAACACTTGTTTTTGCTTTAAACCACACATGAAACTGTGTGACCATTTTTATCGAATCCCAAGTTCATAACAGACCTAACCCCACTCTCGGCCTATTTGAGCTATGGCACACTGAATCGTGAATCCTAGTCCCTCATTGAATGGCTAGATTTTAAAATGTCCTACTTCAGTTTGAAATAAGAGTTCAGTATTAAGGTGCAGTTAAAGTGTGATATTGAACGATTGACCAATGTGTATCCAACTATTTTTCCTTCCACCTCACCTCCTATTCCCTCCTTTTCATTTTGGGTTGGAGCAGGGGTGGTTGGGCAAGGATTGGGAAGTTACAAATTGTTCCAACTTCAGGGAAATCAGAGTAACAGCCACTCCACATTCAGTCACTATACTGTATTTATTACTGCTATGAATTTTTCAATATGATGAACAAACTTACAAACACAAGTTCAGATTTAACCTTTCAATGGAGGAATTGTGCAACTAATGCTAAAATGTACTTTTTTACTTCCATCATTCCCAAAAGAAACCAGAACAGCAATCATCACGGGTGACCTATATATATGTTCAATTTTCGTTGCCACATATACTCTCAATATCTCTGATCTATTGAAGACTCCTATTATATTGTTATAGAGACACGCCCGATCTGAAAAACTACTGAGTGAAGGGAGGCTTAAGCACATGCTCAACAGTGATGGGGAAACTGACGGAGAGACTCATGCAGAGAGGCATGCTCGAATTATGGCTCCTGCACAGGTTGGTATATCTGCAATTGAGATCCTCATTGACATGAGTGCGTAAAGTGAAGTCGATGTCTAAATAGGTGATTATTTTCTGTTAATTATACCCAGAATTCGGTAATTTCGAAGAGGAAAAACAAAGGGCGGCAGAGACAGAGAGAGAGGAAGAGGTTAAAGAAGGTATATACATCATACCTTAGCAATTGCATTATGTACATTTGGTTGCAAGATCATGTAATGTTCAAATTTCTTAATGTGAACAGCAGAATATGGGAGAAGATTTGGATACAGGGAAAGCAGGACAATTAACAAAGAACCCAGCCAAGAGAAGGCGTAAAAGTGAGAATTGAAGAATATTACAGCTTGCTTTGCTTCTGTGCGAGCTCGGACAGGAAACTGTAAAATGAAACAGAGAAATGGCATTTAAATTTATGCGGAGTTGTGGCATTTTATGTTTTTTTTGGCAGTAGTGTTTTCGGCTTGAAGGCGAAGGGTTCAATTGTTTTTCTTTTTCCGAGTTTCAGTTTTGTCAACTCTGGAATTGTATCCTCCCCTCTAATGTTTAGGGACAGTTGGATTTTTGGCAATGCAATTCTGGTTTTTTTTTTTTATAAATTTTTTGGCCCTTTATACTCTCTCTAGTTAATAGATTGGTGGCAGCGGTACATTCAAGATCCCGGTGAGGCTTCAATCACACAGGCTGTGGTACAAGAGAGAAGTACTTATAATGGATGTGCGTTCGATTTCAAATTTGGACTTGAATTCGTTACCAAGAAATGAAGATAGATGGCTTCGACTGGTGTGACAAACGATCTATCTACGTGCATGGAATGTGTGAATAGTGAGGAGGGAAGGCCGGCCACATCATTTCATCCATGCGTACACAACGCCGTGGGATGGTCAACGGTCGGTCCAATAGTTTGTTACGCCGTGGTTATACGGTTTCGGTTTTACTTTCACACCGTCACTCATAGTAAAACGGTCAATGGTCGGTTTGATTGCTTGTTACGCCGTGGTTATACGGTTCTGGTTCTTCGTTCACACTTTCACTCACATTAAAATAATTGCTTGTTACATCGTGGTTGTACGGTTTTGGTTCTTCGCTCACACCTTCACTCGCATTAAAATAATAGCTCGTTACACCGTGGTTGTACGGTTTCGGTTATTTGCTTACACCTTCACTTACATTAAAACGGTTAATAGTCGGTCCGATTGCTTGTTATGCTATGGTTATACGGTTTTGGTTTTTCGCTCATACCTTCACTCACATTAAAATAATTAAAAATAATACGTGATTGAGTGTTGAAGCACACATTTGATCATTTTATGTGAGTCTATCACGTTAAAATAAATATGCACATTTTATCATTAGTCTGAATGCGGGATTATATAGGAAACAATATATAGCAAAAATACTATAAATAATTGGTACAATATTATGATAGGTTAGGCTTCATTGCCCATTGTTTTTTTTATTTTTTTATTTTTTTATTTTTTATTAATTATTATTATTTTTTATTTTATCGTTTGGGCTACGGCACTTAATATTAAAAGTTGACATTAAGCATTAAATATATCATGTTGTCATAGGAGTCATTGACCATGCAACTATTAAATTCAGCTAATACTATAAAACAATACAACCATCAAACCATTTATTATTTTTTACCCCAAAAAAATGGTTACGTTACAGAGGAAGTCAAATTAGGTATCAAACTATATAGGGTAAATTAACACATTACACTGACACTCCCTAAAATTAGGCTCAATCTCACACGGAAATACGTTTTGTTTTTAATTTTCATTAATTTCAGCTAAAAAAATGGTTAGGTTATAATGGAAGTCATAACTTTGACACTCTAAACGCTATGCAACAAGATAACCGTCAAAGTTTATATGCATATCTGACTCTGAGTTGAATAAAAAATGGTTTAGTGGTAGAGAGTTGAGAGAAACATATGAGTATGGAAGAGGTGCCAACGCCAGAGGGAGGTGAAAGGAGATGGGTGGTTACAAGGGGTGTCTTTGTGGGAGAGCTGAAGAAGGTGAGCTACATTGCGGCGCCGATGGTGGCTGTGACAGCAATGCAGTACCTCTTGCAAGTCATATCAGTGATGATGGTAGGACACCTTGGTCAGCTTGAGCTGTCCAGCGTTGCCATCGCCACCTCTCTCACCAATGTCACCGGCTTCAGTCTTCTTGTAAGTCATACTTTTACCGTTTTGCTAATGTC
>JAOTQH010285418.1:0-10012 GCA_025631255.1 Cornus kousa
ACATGATGCTTCACGGTATAAAGCAGATGCTTGGACGACAGGTAGAAGGAGAGACATAGTGATTTTGTCTCTAAGTTTAATACTTATGAGATAGTTAAGATGGACCATCAGATATCATCGAACCCTTTAAAGCCATTTCTTATACTAAAGTGGAAATGATAGAGTATTTTTTCATGGATTTAGTTGAGAGATTGCTGACTTTACACAAGGGTTAGGATTCTGGTTGGGATATTGGTTGACTGATAAATTAAATTAGCTTCATTTTGTTTATTTTGAACTGGAAAGATATCAGTTCTTATGAATAGAATTGATCATGAGATGGCTTAGATGGATAGAAGTGGTGATTCACACTTTGCATTAAGTTTCGTTTGGTGGAAGTAATAGGGAAGTGATGCTCTTAACAACTGGTATGGTAATTAACCCTTCGGGTAGTTATTGAAAAATTAATTGAAGTTATAGCATGTGTAATAATGACTCTTGCTATTACCAAGGTAATTAAAGAGGTCAACTTAGAATATCGGAGCTGACCCTGGAGGTGGTGTTACCTTACTCAGATATAGCTGAAGGTACTGGAGGAGGATTAGTAGGTTTGGTGAATGATGTCGGAGTGACTGGGATATGCGATTTGTAAGTTTCTCACGGTACACTCAAATGGATGTAAGTTGCATAAAGTTATCCAATGTCGATTTTGAGGAGCAGGTACAAATAGGGACGAGTATCTAACTGTCTCTCAGTAGAATTCCTGTTCGAAAGGGGGGCAGATTGATAATCAAATATTATTGGAGATTTTTACCACTCCTTATATCACAATGGGAGTAGGATTAATCAGGAGTGAATGATTGTTAGGAATTATCGACATTTAATTGGAAATTTCCATATGGGATAAGAGTGGTGGATTGAGTAAGTTCACTTATGAACATTAATTAGAGTAATGTTAACTTTGGAGTTTCATATCAGTTTTACGTTGCACTGATAATGGAGTACGTTATAGCATATAGATATCCATTATTGTGGACGAAAAGTGCTATTTCGAAGGAATTTTTTGAAGATATTGGAGCAGTAACTTTGCTTAATATCTCTAGACGGGGGGATTGGATCGAGAAATTATATTTGATCATGAAGGATGTGCTTGGGAAATTATATTTGCCTATAGATTAGCATTACTAAAATGTTAGTGTTGGATGCGTAGAAGTTTTGCGAATCTATGCTATGGAACTTGGAGCAATATGGACTTGTACCCTTGTATAAATATTGGGTACACATGAGTTGTTGTTAAATACAACCTATTTGTAGTGTATATATATATATATATATATATTTTTTTTTTGGTGTTTCTTAAATATAGGAACCATAAATTTTCTATGAGGATTTGGAATTCCATGGAACCCATATAGAGGCAAAGTCCACGACGAAATGGAAATGAATTTAAAACAAAAAGATTCAGAGTTTCGTGAATTACGAGGACGGAATTATTTTTGTTAGGGGGGAAGAATGTAATAACCCTAGTTTTTAAAAGGATATAATTGTAATTTAATTTTTATTTCTTATGTATTTTTAATTACTTACGTAGCTATGTGCTTAAGTGGCTTCATGTTTATATGTTTAAATTGAAGTAATTGTTTAATATTAGGTGTGTGCTTAAGTGGTTTATTTAAATTACTTGTTGTTGATGTGTTTGTTTAAATGTAATTTTTATTTGCTAGATTAAGTGTGTATTTTATTTTATTTTTAGTTTCAAGGATGGACTTGGATGGTAGTAATGGACCAACAGTTGGGTCTCATGGACTATTTGAATAGGGGTTGACTATGGGTACGGATAATTACCTATATATGGTTGGTTATATATATACTTGAGTATATATGTTTAAGAGGATAAAGTATTATTATTATTATTAATTATTTATTTTGAATGTTAATAATAGTAATATTATGTTAGTAGGTTATAAATATATTTATATAGTTATAAATTATGTATATATATTTGGTTATCACGTATAAGACCTTATATGTATATTTTAATTTTATTTTATTTTCTTTTATGATTAGTCGACTTGGTATCGGGTTGGGATTAGGGATTGTATAAACCTATATATATGTAAGGTTATGTCTGTCAAGGGTTTTAGAACCCTATTCACGTAACAGTGGAGGCAAAGATAAAGAACAGAGAGGTTTGAGGAAAAAATAAAGAGTTTTTGAGAGAAGGAACTACGATTTCGGCCTAGGATTTAAGGTCAGACCAAGGAGGTAGATTGAGGGCTATTCGGGGGTTGGAACCAGAGTAGTAGGAGGCTTCGACGACGGCCAAGGATCGCCAGAAAAGCTAAGAAGTAGAGGTTAAGGTTTCAATCCGAAACCTAGAGGCAAGTTCTATATCAAACTCCTTTCCTTAGACCTGTGTTCTGTGCATGCCTAGATAGTCTCTAGGAGTTAAACGAACATTAAATTAATCTTGTATGCATATTAATTCTGAGTTTAAACTATAATACGGGTTGTTAATTAAGGTTGATTTATTGTATCAATTGTTTCGTATTATGTACTTTAAATTGTTGTTAATGATGCATATTGTTTTTGTGAGCTTATGGGATTATTTGGGACATAGATGGAACCCTAAGAACCTTAATAAAATATTACAGAGGGTTTTGCAATAGCGCCAAAGGCGAAGAAAACGATCGGGATCAGTTTACGGCTCTCAGGGAAAGAGAGCCGGCTCTCCAAATGAGGGAGCCGGCTCTAGGGAAGAGAGAGCCAGCTCTTCAAAGGAGAGAGCCGGCTTCACAAGGTGTAGAGCCGGCTCCCTATGGGGGAGAGCCCCACAAAGGGGGGGGGGAGCCGGCTCCCTCTTTGGGAGAGGCGGCTCTCCTGTTGTAAACACACATACGGGTGTATTTTTTGGATTTTTAGAACTTCAGGGGTTGAAATGTGGTTCTGGACTTTAATGGGGAGTTTTGATCAGTGGTCGATTATCAATTATAATTCAACCCTTTTGCAATAGCACAAATCATTGTAAAATAGGGCTATTATTCGGGTAAGTCGAACTACAGGGATTGCTAGTTATGGCAACCAAGATCTTTTAAATTACTTTTAGTTTGATGAAAGAGGTGTAATGTTTTGTTTTGTTTGTCACTTAGAACTAGGAATTAAATTGTATAAAAATAATAAATTGAAGGAAATTAAAGAGATGAAAATAATATAGAGAGGACTAGGGAAGTGAATCCACTACCTACCCTATTAACATGCTAGTATGTGGTTAATTTGGGAAACAAATTAGATATATGGCAATGATAAGGAGCAACACAAGGTTACTACACTATATTCAAGAATTTCATAGAATCAAGAATTAAGCATAATCCCTCCCTCAAAGTTCCACATGTTTGACTACCTAAATTAGAGTGTAGCTTCACATATTTACTAAGCTAGGGATTATCAAACCTCTCAATAACTATGGTGATAGTACATGGAGCTAAGAATCAAGAAAAATCCATCAAAGGGGGACCCTAAGCCATGGACTAACAAGGTTCTCAAATACATGCCAATAAAAACACTTTCACAATCTTATTTCCATTGTCACTGTGAAAATGAAAGCAATACAACCATGAGAATATATAATCTAAGACAAGATAATAGATTATACATGATCATTTATAGACATTTAAGTTCATTACATCAAATACAAGCTCTAGATCATGAAAATACCATATATATACATGTTTCCCAAAATTAAACCCAAAACTAAGACATGCTTACAAGGGAGGGCTTCATCACCTTCCTAGAAAAGGAGTTAGTTATCGATGGAAGTAAGGAAGAAGGAGGTTGAAGTGATCTTGCCCTCCATCTTCACACCTTGAGCAAGGCTAGAACTCAAAACCCTCAAGAACACTACTTTTTCTCTCTAAAAACTTGTAAAAATATGAGATCCCCCGTAATACAAGCCTCAAGCCCTTATCTAGCCAAAATCCTCTCTTTTTCCCCCCATTTTTTATCTCCAACTACCCTAGGAGAAAGCAGGACCACAGAAAATGACTAAGGGACAAAATGCAGCACAAAATCAGGAGTAGGTGATCTGCTATCTGCAAATCGATGGGCGCCCGCGGGTGCTTGCAATCCTCTGCTAGTCACTGGGATGTTTGGTGGGCGCCCGAAGGGCTGCGGCGGGCGCCCGTGGAGCTTAGCGGCGGGGGCCTGTAAGACACTGCGGGGCCCCGCAGATGAAGGCATGCTACTAGAGTAAATTGCGGGAGCCCGCGAGGCTCTGGCGGGTGCCCGTGATGCTTGGTTGTAAAGCCTTCATTCCTCTCTTGAGCCACTTTGGACAGGTCTGTTGACACAGTCGTCATCCTGAGCGTTATGCTGCAAAACTCACACGCTTGATGAATCAAGAAGCTTGGCCAAAAATGACGGTCCCCAGTAACGGCATGCTTTACTTCTTCAAGGGATTGTCAAAACCGTTCCTTTAACCATATTCGGGGGAACCAACTTGATAGTAGACGAAGATAAACAAATAAAGCTAAACTATCCATTATGATCAACTAATAGACTTAACTAATGCAAAGAAGGGCGCTTGAATATGCAATATTCAGCGCTTATCATGTTCATTGTCAGATTTAGAAGCATTATCATCAGAAACTATATCTTTTATTGTTTTTCCTTTATTTTTATCTTTTGACTCCTTTTTATTAACAAAGCTATTATTAGGACGTGGACTCACTGTTGATATATGACCTCTACCACCACAATTTCAACAAGTTATTTCAGTTTCCTTTGATTCATCTACTTCCTTTTTGTTTTTTTTTCTTATCCTTCCCTCTAGATAATAAGACTTTCTCCATGCTACGAGAATTAACCTCATTGCCTTAATTTCTTGTTCTTTAGGTTTTTTATGAACTTGTTAAATCTTCCAGTTATAAAAGCTACATCTTCAGCAGAATCATAATCATGATCGATTTTAGATATTGAATATTCCAAAGCCAAATTCTTTACATTATGAGGTTTATCATAATATTTCATCTTAAAATTTTTAATTGAACCAACAAGTTCTTCGACCTTCATTTTTTCAATATTCCTATTTTCTTGTCTGGTTTCCACTTTGATTTGAAATCTCATTAGTAAAGAACTTAAGATTTTCTTGCAGATTTTGTTATCACTAACTTTCTTGCTTAAGTGATGAAGACTCAAAATAATTTCAATAATTTTAGAATAAAACTAAGAAAAAGTTGTATCCTCATCCATCACAATATTCTCAAATTTAGTGACAAGCATTTGAATCTTAGACTTCTTAAATAAGTCAGTGCCTTCATGAGTACCTAGCAAAATATCCCAAGTATTTTTAGTACCTAAACAATCCGAAATTCTAGCATTCCCGAATGGAATCACGGAATTAAAAATAATATATAAAGTTTTTCCATTAGCATCTTCACATTCAGCTCAGCACCAGTAAAATTAAATAGTTCTTTCTCAATAGTAACTGATTCACTATCCCTTTCAACAAGAATAATCGGAGGATTATAACCTCTTTCAACTATGGCCTAAACTTTATTAACTTGATTAAGCGAATAAGCTTTCGTCTTGGTTTTCCTACAAGAATAGCTATCATCTTTGAATAAAGTACCACGTCGATTTGAACTACCCTTTTTTAACACAAAATTTTTTTTTTGTTTTTTAGAAGAAAAAAAAAATTCCACAAGGAACAACTCAATATATAGATAACTTTCTCTGATACCAAGTGTGAGTTACGCTAAGCGAAATAGGATGTGGAATATACTTTGAAAGAACTTAAAGGGGAGGTGAGTAAGTGTAACTTGGCCATTTACCCAAATTTTTACTTATTTAAAATTTACCGAAATAAAACTTATTATCAACCCACACAGCAAAAAATAAATGCAAGTAAAATAAAAGTAGAGGTTAGAATGACATTATGATTTTTGTTAAGAAATTCTGATTAGTGAAAATCAACTAATCGATAAGGAAAAATCTCGGAGAATGTCACGTGGTCTCTAACGAAAAGATCCACTGCAGTTAAAGCAAGGTATAATGTCTTTGACTTAAGCTCACACATTTGTACTCTATCAAGAACCAATCATTAAATGTCTTCAGCTTTACGACTTTCCCATCCAAACACACTTGACTTTGGACTTACTTCATTGATCCCTGCAAAAGGATTGATGGTAGATCAATAAATACTCCACAAATACTCTAACCCTATAAAAGGATTACTGGTAGATCAACTAACACTCTCCAAATGCTCTAACCCCTTTAAAATGTGATCTCTTCCTCATTTCTTCAAATTCTGGATTTTAAAGTCAAAAAATAATTTTGTTTGATGATCGGTAGCATAAGATTTTCGATTACAAATGAACTTCAATATGTAAACTATAATTAATTCATGTTAAGCATTCATCACAAATAAACATGAATTCCAAATCTTAGAACTTAATTATTCTCACATAATTATAGTGCATAAATAAATAGTTAGATATAAATACCTCGATCCATGATAGCAAACCATGTTGAGATCAAGTCCAATGTTAAAATCCTTTAACAACGAACTAAGCCGCAACTTTAAACAATAGGTAAAGCTGTGAAAACTGATTTCTCTCTCTTGGCCTTTTGCACACATAAATATTATACGTGTTGTTTTCATTAGCGTACATAATTGATGGGATATATGCACTTTTATAAAAGTAGAAAGAGGACCAGTTTTCCTTTTTAGTAACCTTAATTTTACTTTCCATCAAAGTAAGGAATAAATAGGAAAACACTTCTCCAATAATTAATTATCATAAAGATAATTTATAAGTTGACCAAAGATAAATAATATTAATTGATATCTATTTACTTAGCCACAAAGTAATATGTCACATGTCCAAATCATGTGAGCCACAATTAAATAAATAATCTTACACGTGTGTCAGACAAACATGATATTTACTATTTTCAAACGTGGACCAATGATTATTCATATCATAATTTATGATATTCTAAAATTTTACAAATGATTTAAATATATTTGTATGTTTTTAATTTAATTTTATAGAAAATAAATTAAGAAGTTGGTTAAAATATGTAGCATTGATTAAACTATAAATTACATTTTAAGATAATATTGGTCGCAAGATTAAGAAATTGTCAGATCGACGCGCATCCCAAATACATTGGTGATGCACGTGCTCGCTGGTATAGAGTTGGATGAGTTTTGTTGTGTAATCGAACTTTAGTGGATGTAACATGCTGGCAATCCAAGGCTTTATGTGTTGACAAATTTCACTTTGCAATGTGACATATTGATTATCAGGATGAGACAACTTCATGATCCGAAGAGATTTCAGGTTCAACCAACGTGTTTGTTTTATTTTCATGTGCAAGTGTTGATATTCGACAATAAATGGATTCATATTAATGACAAACATACCTAACCTTAACTATTTTCAAACGTGGACCAATGATTATTGTATCATACTTTATGATATTATAAAATTTTGTAAATAATTTGAATATATTGTATGTTTTTAATTTTATTTTATAAAAAAATAAAATAAAATTTTGGTTAAAATACGTGGCAGTTAATAAATTATAAATTACATTTTAAAACAATATTTTTCGCAAGATTAAGAAATTGTCAGAGATACACGTGCTCATGAGTGATTATAATTGAAAACAAATAATGTTGCATTGGTATGCCTTGCCTACCCAATGGAAATTCGCCAACAGTAAAATGGGTTCGACTTTAAAACTGTTCTTTATTTTTAATGGAAAACTTTTTTTGAATGGCCTTTTAACCAAATTGAAGACCAACGACATTCAAATTGAAGTCCAACGCGCTAGTTCTCTCTCTTGCTTAAAACTGTTCTTGATAAACTAATTTATTATATTTTCATTCCTCTTTTGGAGATCTCTCTTTTTTTTTTTTTTTTTTTGCTTCCTTTACTCTTCTTTTTTTCTTTTTTTAACTAATAAAAAAGGGGGAGAGAGAAAATATATTTCTTAGTAAATAAAAATATAGTGGTTGAAAGTGAAATTTAATTGAAGAAGGTAAATTTATATATTTATTATTTAGTTATTAATATACTAAAATATTAAAATTCAATGACATACTCAGACACAATAATATACTGAAACTTTTTGTAATTTTTTTTGCCAGTAAATGGTATTGCAATATTGCCCACATGTACACGTGTGCATATATAGAAATTGCTAGGGGTACATATGGTTTGAATTGGACTGGTTTGGAGCCAAATTATTCCTAGTAGTATGTATAAAAATTTGAACCAAACCAAATATTAAGAAAACGGTTTTATTTCATTCGGTTTCACAGTTTTAGTCTTTTTTATAATTATATATATATATATATAAAATATAAATACGGAGTATAAATTATATATAATATAATGTTTTATAATATATTATGATATATACTTCAGTGGTTAAAAGGCTAATCGTATTATTCTATTATTTATATAATACAAAATATATAATTATATTTATATAATTTAGAAAAAAGGGCTCGGATCGTTTCGATGTAGTCTTGTAGAACCTGAACTGTAACTAAACCATATCTAAATGGTTCCATATTTTTGGAACCAGAACCAAACTGAATCAAAAAAACTGAACCAAACCCCCCGATTCAATTTATTGATTCAAATAATTTTTTTGCACACCTAAAAAATTCACATCCAATTTTTTTTTTTCTAACTAAGTTAGTTAGTGAAACGAGGCTAAATTTGTGTTGATTTCATATTATTTGTAGATTGTATAATTCAAAGGCATAAAAAAATCTAAAACGTACTATAAAATTCTAAATATTATAAACAAATTCTAAGGGAATTAAGATTTCAAATTATCTCTTGCGAAGAATAAGGGTGATCAAAAATAAATAAATCTATATTTGTGTAAAATAAAAACTGCGCATCCAGGGAATCGAACCCTGGTCAGTACCGTGGGAGGGTACTATGATACCACTACACCAGATGCGCTGTGCTACTGACAACTTGAAATTTTCTTTTACCTTCTCAGTCAACGTTGACGAAATGTCTACATAAAAGTAAAACAAATAATAATTCCAAATTATTTTTAACTCAGATATTTATTTGATCTTCTTTTAATTCTTCTATCATTTTCTCGAAAGGTTTATTCTCCTCAATAGCAATCACTTTGAGTCTTCCCTTAAAAAGATTAATTAGATGATATGGTCCAACCAAATATCCACAAGTGCTCTAAAAATTATATAGAATTAAAATAATTTAAAAATGTGTGAAGACTCGTTTTTTGGTGGGTAATTTGGGTAGCATTATAAAGTAATCTAACTCTCAAGCAAATCTCCACTCCCAAAACCATCTCCTTTCCCCACCCTCTGCCACCATCACCGCCACTCCTATTATAGTGTCTGAATTTAGATAAAAAAAATAATAATATGATTATATGAAATACTATATACTATTTAATTATATAGTATAATACACATATAACATATTAATCATATTATATTTTATAGAAAAATCAATAGACTGTTGTCTAGTAGTACTTTATCTATCAATAAAAATAATAAATATTTATTGATAGATCAAAACCATAATTAATTATGAATAGTTTAATCTAAAAAAATTATCAAGTTGAATTGTTAATGGATAGGAGAAATGACCTAATTTAAAACATTTTAACTCTTTGCAAACAATAGTACAATTCAACAACTCAAGCACTCAACAAGATATTAGGAGGTGGGTTCGGTACGCTTTAAGGTTAAGTTTCGAAAAATTATTGCATCTCAATTCATATCATATCATACGTGCTTTTTAAATTTATTTGTTCATAACAAAAATATTAAAAGCTAATGATTATAATAAATGGGGAAGGTGCAAGGCTCGAATACGAACTTCTAAACATGAGGATCAACGTTTTTTAAATTTATTGAATCATTCTAAATTATAATAATCTATTAATAAATAAACATTACAAAGAACAAAGAATGTTAAAATATGTAACTAAACTACGTATGTATCCTGAATGATCCTCAGACACACTC
>JAOTQH010285467.1:0-10009 GCA_025631255.1 Cornus kousa
TGAGGATTCATTTTTACCAAAACTGTCGGAAATCCAAATTTGTACTAAAACTGAATTTCTACATTTTGATTTAGTTGGATTTCAATTTTCTTATATTTTTTGTTGAATCCAAATGGGGGGTACTTCCTTATTTACATTGTAAACTTAAAGTAAATGGACATATAAATAAGGTGTATGGAGAAAATTTGTCAAATTGAACTGTCTGAAACACTGTCAATAAAATCTGATGACCATTTAACCGGTTAGGAAAAAACTTCTAACCGAGTAGATGCATTAAGGTAGAAAAGGATTCCTTTGATCAATGACTGATATAACCGATTAGGAAGAAGCTTGTAACCGGGTACTTAGCTTGAAGTAACCGGTTAGTTCATACTAAGTAACCGATCAGTTTAACTAAGCCAGAAGAATGATCTTAATCATTTGTATTCAAGTAACCGGTTAGGAACATCCTTGTAACCAGTTAGATGAGATCTAAATCTCATCTACTCAAGTAGTTTAAGCCTTATAACTGGTTAAATAAATAGGCAGAATATTTCCAATAGCTAATTAACTAAGGAAGACTAATATATTTAGATATAGAAGGCTGAAAAAGATAGATCTATGTGACCCATTTTTCGTGCTTCCAAGAGAGCTTTTGCTCTACCATTATACAAAGCTTTTGTTCTAGTTTTACTCATTCACAGAGCCTCTGTTCGGACAACAATCTTCATCTCATACACAAGCTTCCATAACTAAACTAGAGTGAAATTCAAAGAGCATTTCGTGAGCCTTTGCTGAACTTTTGTTCTAACAATTCAGCAGAGCTTTTGTTCTGTATTTTCTTCATCATCTCTCATACATTTCATACTTAGAGTTTGAGCTTCAATTAATATCATATATACTCTATTGTGAGGTTTGATTTGTATTAGTTCTTGAGAGGATTTCTTGTACTATAAATTCTATCTACAAATCTACTATAAGCCTAAAAGGAAGAGTTTCTCTTACCAAAGAAATTGTAAAGGCTGGTGTGGCCTATGTAGGACTAAGAGAGGTGGTCTCTTAGTAAGGATATTGTAAGGGCTGGTTTGGCCCAAAGGAAGACTAAGAGAGGTTTTTTCTTAGTAAGGAGAAGCAAGGAGTTGCTTCTAATCAAGGCTTACTCTCCACCCATAAGGAGAAGCCATAGTGGATTGGGAAGTCTTAAGAGGGATCTGGACCCGAGGAATAGGAGTTTTCGAATCTCGCTAAAATTGCCGAGTCATTGTTTGCAATTTTTCTTCCCTTATCTCTTTTACAATTATGCAAATTAATTACTATGTCTATATTTTTATTATTGCATAATTATTGTAAGGTGTTTAATAGAATTTGTAAAACATTTAAAAAAAAATTTGCGAAGAAATTGTATCTCTATAAATTGCAAAAATTGGCCATTGACTCTTTTCACCCCATCTAGAGTCAATTCTTCGGTAACAAACCTCAATATATTTTGTCCTTTCATGTAACACGGAGTCAGAAGTAAGCATAATGGCTGATTCAATGTCACAAAATATCCTCGAGGAACCTTTTTCTATAAAACCCAACTCCCACGGAATCGATCGAAGCCAAAGGAGCTCACAAATACCTTGAGCCATAGCTCGGTAATTAGCTTCCATGATATGAGATGATTACCATAGAAAGTACAGAAGCTAAAGGTAGACCGTCTATCTGTCTTACACCTAGCATAGTTTGCATTAGTAAAACACGAGAGTCTTGACTGATTTTTAGAGGCATAGAACAAATCACGGCCGAGGCATGACTTAAGATACCTCAAAATATGATAGATTATATCCATATGAGCTAAGCGCGGGGCATGCATAAATTGACTAATCATACTAACAACAAAGGTCAAATTAGGCCTTGAATTAGTCAAGTAGATAAGACGACCTACTAGACATTGATACACAGACAGATCTAGAAGTAATTCCCTTGATTCAACATGTAGTTTGAGATTGGGGTCAATAGGATTAGAAGCGGGTTTACATCCAAGCATACCAGTAACTTAAAGAAGATCCAAAGCTTATTTCCTTTCAGATAAGGAAATCCCACGATGAGATCTAGCAACCTCAATTCAAAGAAAATAACGAAGAGGACCTAAGTCCTTTACACTTGAGAAATCCCTGAAGTATCATCACCTGTGACAATAATATCATCCACATATACTAATAGTATAATGCAGCGACCATCCGAGTGACGTCGAATAAAGCAAGCATGGTCTGAGTGGCAACGCACAAAGCCTATGGATAGAATAACGTCACTGAAATGACTAAACCATGCTCTAGGAGATTGCTTCAGACCATAAAGAGACTTCCGCAATTGATATACCTTCCTAGCATACTCCCTCTTAGCTTGAAATCCAGAGGGTAGATCCATATAGATAGTCTCAAGTAAAATTCTATTATGAAACACATTCTTGACATCTAACTGGTGAAGAGGCCAAGAATTGGCAGTAACTAAGGAGACAAGTAAGCGAATAGATGCCAATTTTGCCACTGTAGCAAAGGTAGCACCAACCGAGCCTTATATCGATCAATGGAACCATCAGCTAAATATTTCATGCTAAAGACCCATTTGCAGTCAACTATCTTCTCCCTAACAAGTAAAGAAACAAGTTCCCATTTATCATTATGCTGTAAAGCATCCATTTCTGCTGTCATAGCGAAAACCCAATTGGGATCTTGCAAGGCCACTGATACTGATCGAGGGATAGAAATAAACCCAATCTTGCCTAGGGAGGCTTTATATACACCTGAAAGACCATCATAAGAGATAAACTGGGAAATAGGGTGGTCAGTACTACTCAAGAAACCAAACTGAGTAGGAAGGTGATGAACACGAGTAGGATAACGGAAAGAAGTATCGGGAACGATAAGAGCCTCTAGAGATGGAGAGTTACCTGGACCCGGTTCTAAAGATGATTCTGGTATAGGAGATTGAGTGTGATGGCGATGAGAGTATACCTGCAAAAGAGGAGGGGAACCCTGCATGGGTGGAAACGGAGAATCCAGAACAATGTGATCGCCAAAAATAAAAACAGGATGGACAATAGGAGAGAACTCCTTCTCTAGAGCACAAGAAGGAGAATCTTGCATCACAAAATTAGTATGATAAAAAGGAACAGTTTCATGAAATGTTACATTAAGATAATGGTACATGTGTTTGGCCACAGGGTTATAACAACGAATGCCTTTTGGCATAACAGAATATCCTAAGTAAATACACCGAACAGATTTATCATCAAGCTTAGTACGAGAAGGGATATGATTTTGAACAAAACAAGTACAACCGAAAACACGAGGTAGAAAGGGAAACAATGTACAACCAGGTTGGAGAATCTAAAGTGGGACATGTCCGCCCAAAACTCGACTGAGAGTACGATTAATCAAAAAGCCTCTGTAAGAACAACCATATGCTAATTGAATTGAGGTACTTGCATACCACTCAAAAGACAGCAGATTACAGACAGAAGATGATGGTTTTTGCGTTCAGCCATGCCATTTTGTTCAGGAATGAAGGGGCAATTGAGTTGATGTAAAATCTCTTTTTTATTAAGTTCAAACCGAAACTCATTAGAAACATATTCACACCCATTATCAAAACGAATATGACGAACAACAGTGTTATACTAGGTTTTGATCATTTGGAGAAACTGAGTAAATAAAATAAGCACCTCAGATTTCTTTTTAGTAAATAAACCCAAGTGCAACGAGAATAATCATCAAAAAATGTAACATAATATCGATGCCCAGATAAAGTTATAATTGGGGAAGGACCCCAAACATTAGAATGGACAAGATCAAACATACTAGAAACATGACTCATACAAGAAATATAACTAGTTCTAGTATGTTTAGAAAGCTCATAAACCTCACATTATAGCTTATGGTCTTTACATGCCCTTTTAAAAGAAGAAACAATAAACAAAGGTACTAGAAGTTTACATATCCTAAACGGGCATGCCATAGACCTAAAGTGCTAGAAGAAACATCAGAAGTACTAGAATCAGGAAGTGCAGAAGCATGAAGACTCATTCCTAGTGGGTCCTCAAAGTAGTAGAGCCCATTACGCTCATCACCCCTACCAAAAATCTTCTTCGAACGAAGGTCCTGCAAAAAACAGTGATCTGGTAAGAATATAACTACACATTGAAGGTTTTTTGCAAGCCGGCTAACAGATAAAAGGTTAAAGGAAAATTTAGGTACATGGAGGACAGATGAAAGAGTAATGTTAGGAGAGAGACGAACATCACCCTTACGGTGAATGTAAGATGTAAAGCCATCCGCAAGGCACACAGATTGGGTAACAGGTATGATATTGGAAGAAAAAGCTTATAACTAACCAGTCATGTGATCATTTGCTCTGAAATCTATAACCCAAGTAAGTTACCTTGCCTTAACATAAAATGCAGTGGGAGTACCTATAGCAACAGTGGCAGTGGGAGTGTATAGAGGAGCACCAACTTTGAAAGTTAGAGAACCAAGTTGGTCCTATATCTGCCCAAGCTGAGATTGAAGTTATCTCAATCTAGGAAATACAGTAGGCCCACTAGAAGTAGTGGTAGTCGTTGAAATGGCGGCAGTACGAGAAGAACCAGTTCCAGAAAAATGATTCCTAGCAAATTTCTACTTGAGTTCAGGATGAAGTTTAAAGCAACGAGCCTTAATATATTTAACTCCCCCACAATGGTGACAAATAATTTGACCTCCAATAGTAAATGGTGGAGGAACAAATGAGGGCTGAAGTAAATGGTGCCGACATTTTTCACCATCAACAGTAGCAAAGGCTACCAACAAGGATGGCATTAGTGATGTATTCAAGATCTTAGACTTCAGTGGTTCAAATGCTTGGCGTAGTCCCATTAAAAATTGATAGGTATGTTGATGGTCAAGACGGTTGACAAGAAGGGAAGCTGCCTCCGAAGAAAATTCACTTAGAGGCTCATACTGAGCCAATTCCACTCAATGAGATCTTAAATACCCAAAGTAATTTGCCACACATAAATTTAGGCCTTCCTGCAAGGCTTTAGCAGTATCCTGGTATAACTCAGAAATACGAGCATCATTTCTAGAATGAGCATACATATGAGTTAAAGCCGTCCACAAATTAGGAATAGATTCACAAAACATGAAAAGATTATAAATCCGTTCCTCCATGGAAGTAAACATCCATCCGAGAATAGTGCAATTATCCATCTCCCATTGAGCATATTTAAGATTTTTTGAATCTGGCCTTTTTTATTGCCCAAAAGCCACCCACTTTTTCCTTTTCCACTAACATAGAAACGTAAGGATCGGGACCACGAAGCAAAGTTTCTCCCATTAAATAACACACTAGTAACACGTTGAGCAGGTGTGTGTTGAGTTAGAGAGAAATCGGTACGCGCAACAACCTTATCCTTTTCACTAGAATCACCCATGTTATCAAACACACCCCAAGAATATCACAAAGACTGAAATATTAGTCAAATAAGGCTGAAAAATAAACAAAATAATATCTAGAATAGGTCTGAAAAATTTTGGACAACAATGATGAACAAAAGAAAGTTGGGCGGCAAACGAAATTTAGACTAAAAAGGTCCAATAAGGCTGGTAAAGCAGTTTAATAACTCCAGAACAAGTCTAAAAAAAATTTGGACTGTAATGAGCAGGAAAAGACAACTTGGATAGATTCAGTAATTCTAATACGTACCGATAAAACTGCCAGAGACACGACAAATAGGAAAAACTACTACTGAATACACCGGCAGCCCAAATAAGTTGTCAACAGGAATAAGAGACCCTTAACACATTTCAAATGCTAAGGGGATACCCCAAAAGAGTGATCTGAACCTGGGAGAAGAACCTCCCTACGCTGTCATAAGAAGTCACAGGAAGAAAGAAGAAAAAACTAAAGACAAAAAGAGAGGTTTGTGGTCTGTAGGCTGCTGAAAATTTAAAGAGAAATATTTGACACAAACAACAACTTGGCTCTGATACCAAATTGTAAAAAATATGTGTAATTGATTTGTCTATTAATGAGACTTGTCATTCTTTATATACAAATAGGTGGAGTACATCAAGCCTCAAATTAAGGAGTAAAGCAAGCCTTAATTTAAGGAGTAAAACAACCCTTAAATGAAGAAGAAAAGTAAGATAAAATAAAGGAAAAAATAAATACTAAATTATTTCCAACACAATTAAACTACAATTAAGCTAAGATAATGAAATTAAAGCAATTGAACTAAAGATGTAGTGCAATCCATCAAGCAAAGCCATAATCTATCAAATTAATCAACCAATGCATCTAGTGAAATCCATGCATAGCCATCACTAAATTCTCAAATAATCACAGATATACATGTAACCAACATAGAGAATTATTAGGAAGAATTTACCCATAGAAATCATAGCAAATTTCATTATATACACAAGGCTATAGAATCATTTACAGCATAAATTCCCCAAAAAGATGAAGCACAAGGTTTAAATTACAAGCTTAGGGCTCACCCAAGCCCTAAGGAGAAGTCTGGCTACTCATGGAGGAGGTGGATGTGGTCATGGAACCCTCAAAGGTAATCTTTAAACATGGCTTCATCTTCTTAATCTTAATCTTGATGCTTGAAACCTTCTAGATCTAGAGATGTTCTTATCTCTTTCTTCCCAAGACCCTAATTCTAGAGAGAGAATTCTAATATCTAAAAGTGATCTCTATCTAAAATTAGCTAACCCCTTACAAAGTGGTCCAATTCCCCTTTTATACAAGACTTTTAAAGGCCAAAATAGCTCAGAAATAAGCCTCAAAATGAATTAATCTCGTAGCCATTTGGTAGGTGAAGATCAGGCGAAGCCAGTAATAAAATAGCTCACTGCCAGTAATTTATGATCGAAAGTGCTGACGTGGCTTGACCTTATCCACTTCTGAACTTATCCGCTGACTCAGCTACTGACATGAACTTAGGACCGATCGTACTTTTGATGCAATCGATTATGAATTTATGAACGGTGACGTGGTAGCTTCATCTGGATAACTGGATTTTAGGATCAGTCATGGAATTTGAGATCAATCATGAGGAATTTACGATCAATCGCGAGGCCCTATCTTGGCATTTTTCTAACTTTTTGTGACGGCCTAGATTTTCAGAACCCGGTATATCGACAATGACCCAAATGTTGACCCGATAATAGATCCGAAACATGAAAGTGAAACAAAAAAAAATATGGTTTCTAGAGATGTACATCACCTCTAAGACACAAAAGTGGCTTCCCGAGGAGTCCCGAGACTCAACAGAAGCAATGCGGAAGCTATGATTTAAAATGGACACAATGAACCATTAGGAGTAAAACTCCATTTCAAATAGAAATGGACGCTACCATGCATACCATTGGATAGATGATGAAAAATTAATTAATGTAGACTAAAAAAACACTTGATTTGGAGTCCAGCTGAAGAAGATAGATCAAATAAAGAAAAAAGTCGAAAAAAACAATATAGGACCATCTAATCGATTAAACGATCCATCTAATCGATTAAATGCCAAAATAGAGAGGAAAAAAATCTGCGGGAGGTTATCTAATCAATTAGATAGAGCCCATTTCTGTTTGAAATGACAGTTTTACCCCTTGTGGTTCATTTTATTCGTTTTAAATCCTAGCTTTCGTATTGCTTTCGTTGAGTCTCGGGACTCCTCAAGAACCCACTTTTGTGAAGGCCTAAGTTTTCAAAACCCGATTCGTCAGTGAGTGACCCAAAATTGACCAGATAATAGATCACAAATGGAAAAACAAATAAAAGGATGAAGTCTCTAGGGATGTATATCATCCCTAAGACACCAACGTGGCTCCCCATAAAGTTACAGAACTCAAGAGGTAATAATATGGAAGCTAGGGTTAAAAATGGACTTAGTGGGACCCTAGGGGTAAAATAGTCATTTAACATAGAAGTAGGTGCTTCTGTGCATACCATTGGATAGATAATGAAAAATTAATAAATTTAGACTAAAAAATCACTTGATTTGGAAGTAAAACAAGTAAGTTATGACCATTTAAAGATAGGTCATCAAAGTTACCCAACAGCCAGAAAGAGTCAGCTCAGTTGACAACTGAGTTAGCTCTTTTAGGTCGAGAGCAAGAAAAATATGGGGAATGTGGCATAAATGAACCAAGTCGACTTGATTGTAGAAAGAGTCGGCTCCTTTGGGCTGATAGAATAAAAAATGAAGAAAATGAAACCCGAATGAACTAAGTCGACTCCCTTGAGAACTAAGTCAGCTCGGTTAAAGAAAGAGTCGGCTCCGTTGGCAAATAAGCCGACTCAATCCTGGGAACAAAACAAAAAAAAATGTAGCAGAAGCTGCTATCTGATACAGGTCCATTGGAGTACCTAAACATGCATTCTAATTGCATAAAAATGGTTTCATTGATACCCAAAAATGATGAATAAGCTCCCAAAACATAAATGATCATTTGCAAATGTGTGCAACATGCCTACGTGTGCAATTTAATCAATAAAGGAAAATAAGAAAAAGATGGCTTTAAGGCCTCATTACATGTAATCCAAGGTTATACAAAAGATGATACTAAGGTGGAAATGACAATGGGACTCGAACAAGAAGTTTACAAGTCCTAATTCCATTTTCCCCTTAAAAAAGGATCAAAATATAACATATTACACAATTCATCAGAAGCTAAATGAGCTTCTGACTACCATACATCCATGGTTTACAAAAGGAATCAAAAGGGCATGCTAAACATTTGCAAGCTTTCAAAAACACATAGAGTTTGTCCAAATGCGACCAAGCCTACTAAGGATGTTGTGCATCCCAAAACAAAGTCCCTTACCTAAAAATATCTCAAACAACTAGGGTGAGTAAACAAGTTACTTGTAGGAAAAAGAGCATGCCTAAGCCCTAAAGTTTCAAATGTCATGCAAGTTCAATATAGATGGATACAAGGGATTAGTTACAATGTGACTGGGGGATCATCTCAAGCTACTCTAAGCAATTGAAATGAAAAACACAGTGCACAAGTATACTAAACAACTTTAGAACTTCAAAAACCAAAACCACAAGTTACAATTAAACATTGGTTGTCAACTTGGAATTGAAAGCAAAATCAAATAGCTGAATATCTTGGATATCAAATCTCATAGTTTAACTAAGACATAGGAAGTTAATTGGGCTACTAACCCCCAAGAACAAACCTAGTGCACACTATATTGGGGAGAACTCGTACCTCCCCCACTAGTGCCTTACTCTAGCCATGTCAAATATATAATGTCCCAAGTGTTTCCAAAATCAACATTAAGTCCACAACTTATACATAAGTAAACAATGCATAAAAACCACCTTCCATGCACAAGTAGGGTTGAAACAACACAAACCACGTCCTAAGGTTCAAGTCTAAAATGACATTCAAAATGTTGAATCTTCAATTTGCAATTCGCTACACAAAACCATGATACCACTTATCAACTAAATCAAGTTACTATAGTAGCTTAAGTACTATATAAACAAGAACATAATAATAAGCTTGTAAGGTAACCATTAGCAATATACTACAAGAGTTCATTATGATAGCACAAATGAAATTTTAAGAATTTAACAAGCTATTAAATGAAACAATCATCCTACATAAGATATATGTGCTATACATGCTTTAAATCATTAAACCCTAAGGCAAATACATAGAATCTACATCTAAATGCAATCCTACATATTTTCAAGCATGTATTTCACATATATTAAACCCTAAAAAAAAAAAAAAAAAAAAACACAAAGAGAATTTGGGAGAAAAAAAAAACCCGGTTACTGTTCAAGGGCACGAGACACTGTTCCCGAGCTCAAAATCCGATCTGCACCGTTCAGATTGTGCGTCACTGAGTCATGAACCTCTCTTCCAAATTTCAGCTCGATCGGACCACGGACGAAGCGGGATCGGACGTTTGATGAAATCTGGGCAGAATAGAAAAACCTGTGCGACCCGGTTACTGTTCACGAGTACGAATCACTGTTCCCGAG
>JAOTQH010285488.1:0-10009 GCA_025631255.1 Cornus kousa
TTACTTCTCCTGTGAGCATTCGCTAACCGGTGAAAAATTTTTGTATTCCGATCACCTTCCTTTAGCCAGAGAGCCCGCGATTTTTGACGCCACGAGATCTCCTCCATACTAGCAATGGGATCAAGGAGCTGAATCTTAGCAAATGATAATAATAATCATAATCCAACACGTATATTTTCTAGCTACAAACTTTAAAATCACCAAGAATAAATACTCAAATAATACATTCCGAACAGCAAATCCGAGGAGATCATCGATACAATAACTGGTCCAACAATGTGTACCCTATGCGTCTTTAGGGACCTTCCCACGGGACCACCGCCCGTCCTTTGGCTTTATGGGGCTCGCACCCAGGGACCGTGAACACCCCCTCAGCCCTTGTTAAACCCTGGCCGTTTAAGGTATTTCAACCTAAGGGAGTTCTTACTCTACCTATTTCATGCTAGACACATACGCAATTGAGGGACCCAAAGCCAAATATCAACGTGGATAACCATATACCATTTTCATTCCACAAACTATTTTTGGTCCACAACCATAGGCCCATAGCTCATACTAGAAAATCCATTGAAAATAGAGTACTTCATTTCAAATGATGAAATAAATTTATGGAGAAACCATTAAATATCTGTTTTCATCTTCCAAACTTTCTTTCTCAGATAAAAAATAGGTAGGATCTAAAATTACACAAAGACACTGTTGTTCTGAATAGTTTCAGCAAAAACAGCAAAAACAACTCATCTTTAAAAATTCATAAAAAATAAAATATTAGCTCAAATGACATGAGACTAAAGCCATTAGAAAGGTAAATTACCATAGTTTATTATCATTAAATTAATTTTAAGAGTATTCTTACAGAGCAAGTCAGTATTGAAGGAAAAAAACTTTAAAAAGTATTATAATTCTTTCCAGAATTTCAGTTTCCACAGCAGTTCTCATACAACTTCAAAAATTTGTAACAAATTCAATTCTCAACATTTTAAATTCAAATCAAAACCCAGAAATTCTTTAAGTAGTGTAATTTAATACTGCAAAATTCAAATATAAATAACAAGTCAAAATATATTATTTTCAGCTCTAGACCCACATCATTCAATTCAGATATTTTTTTTTTTTTTTTTTTTAAACACAGAAAGCCAATTTAAGGTCTAATAATTCACAATCATTTTCATGCTAAATGAAAAATTTGATAATCAATTTCCATAGTTTTCATGTGAGGAAAACAACTTGTAGAAGTTTCTATTATTTTAGCTATTGGAAACCAACAATTTAATTTTCAAGAAGTTTAAAAGAGAAGGATAACCTACCTTTCTTTGAAGTTTTTTCCCCAATCTTTGCTTTCCATTTCATTTCCTCTTTTCTTCTTTATTCTTCTCTACTCAAAATTGCCACTTCTAAGAAACCTTAGAACTGTAAGAGCAATTCCAAACAACCCTTATGCCCTGGAACCAAACAATACACAACCTGTTCTTACTATGCAGAAACTCGCAGAGAACTTGGCCAAATCGGTCTTTGCTATATTTCTTTCTTTTTTTTCTCTCATTCTTTCTCTCTCTATCGTTTGGACCGAGAGTTTCTGTTCTCTCCCGTGCTCCCCTTTATTTTCTACCAATATATACATAGTACGATTCACTAGAACCATATAGAAAGCTTCCTTTAGAAGCTGAAGTTACTTTTATAATATATAAATATAGGTACAGGTGTTTCTAATGTGGGTTGTAGAGATCCTCCACTCTCTCTTGATGTGACACGTGCATCCTTCCTCTTCTCTCCTTTTTTTTTTTAAGCTTTGTTAGTGTCTCTATATATTATCTTACCTAATAACCTCATCAGGTCAAGTGGTTCCGGAGAATTCTTTTGATAACTTTGCTGAGCTAATAGTACCATATTGTATTATACAAAGATGAATCTAGCTGTCCATGCTAAGACCCTCTCACATTAATTTGTTCAGTCCAAATGAGTGTATGGGTCAAACAAGTGGACACGTTATCTTAGTGTTGGCACACCTAATACAGTCATGCAGTAACACATACATCCTCACACTAGCCCACATATATTCTACAAGAAGGCTCCACAATACCTAGCATTAAAGAATCACCACCATCACTCACCAAAGAACCTTGTTTTGAAACTTGGGGTATTACATCATCCATCTTAGCATTTTCATTTCATCTACATGAATGTTGTTGTTCTTGTTTCTTTTCCTTTTTCTTTCTTCCGTTTTTTTTTTTTGTTTTTTTCATTCTTATATATATATATATTATGCTAACACAATGCTCCGTGTAAGATATCTGACTTAATGAATATCCTATAGGATTTTCCTTTTAACTTATTGATATATATGCATATATATATATATATATATCTTTTTTCAGTGATAACTCATAGATACTCCTTTATCACATATGATACCACTAACTCTTAATTACATCATATATCTCTCAGTCCTATTGATTCTAAATATCGTAAAAAAGAAAAGGAAATGATATACATATTCCACTTGTCTTCATTTGCATTCCACTTGCTTTTTTCTTTAAAGGAACTAACATAATTTTCCTGTAAAAACATACACATTCCACTATATTTTTTAAAAATTCCAAATACTCCACTTTTGAGGGGTAATTTTGTCATTTTATTTATAAAAATGCTGGTGGAGTGGCAGTGTAGAAAGTTGATTGCCAAAATGATATCCCTATTGAGAATTTTTATCTTGAAAATTACTCATATACTCCACTTTTGGGGGGTAATTTTGTCATTTCATGTATTAAAGATTCGAGTGGAGTGGAAGTTTAGAAAGTAGAGAGTGAATTTGATATGCCCCTTAAAAATGGTTATTTTAAGTAATCAGTTGGTTTTAAATTGTTATCATTATATTATTTTTTTCTGAAATACTAGGTTTTACCACAATATATATATATATATATATATAAAAATTCAATATATTTATAAGCCTTTTAACTCTAATGTATTGCTCAATGTTTCTAATTTTACTGCTTAGACTTTCTTAGAAATATCCAGTACTGTTATATATAATCGGTAAACAACATAAGCCATGGAGTTGTCTCGATTCCCGATCAAATTATGATAAGAATGTGATTATATATGTTTCATTTGGAGCTTCTGATGTAGGTTAACCGCCTTGAAATATAGTGTATAAATCGCAGCATTGCAGAACCTCGATCAGTTTCAGGAGTATGGATTATCAAGTGGATAAAGGGTGGTCATTAGTCACGAGCAAATTTTTGGTCAGGAATGAGTATTGAAATCATGTAGGGTGCATATTGAAGTTCATATGGAAGTGGCGACTCCTTATAGGTTACAACTATGTTGTTGTTCGTCCCGTAACATTCATGTCAGCATTTGATATGACTTCCCTGATTCTGTTTTTAATATGATTCTCTTGAAAAATCAGGAGGGACTACCTATGCCAGGAACATTGAATACTTCATCTGCTGCTTCTGCTGTGGTAGAGAACAGTGGTAGCTGCCTTTTAAAGTATATAAAAGGTGTGGCAAGGAGGGTTCTAAGGCTCAAACCTTAATTTTGCACATGCTAGACAATGAGGGGTCCACTTGGAGTCTAGGGGGTTTGGTTAAATTGCATTATTTTGGTAATTGCATTAATTATGGTTGAATTTTGTTGTTTTGGTAAATTGCATCAATTAAGTTATTTGTTACTTTATTAAGCTAGAGTCAACTTTTGATTACCTCCATTGTAGGGTAATCCAAGGGTCATCCTTTATTATAAAAATGATACTATGTAATTCTGATTACTAAGTCAATGAATGAATAAAAATATCCTTGAGGTTTCTTTGTGAGTGATTCACAAATTCTGAGGGTGTGAGGCTTTCTCTAGGTGTCTACTATCAAACCTCCAAATTTCAGCCCTAGTTCTTTGGACTTTCAGCCTCTGAACTCTTTAGTTCATAACTATTTAAGGCTTCTCCCTTGTCCTACATCACAGTCTTAGATTATCTCAGAGTTGTCATTTATGTAATGCAATGAGAATTCAAATTTTATGGTCTAAATAACCAATTTGGTATACTTCCAGTCCTATAGATGATAGATCTTTGACTACCTTTGAGTCCATATCTGGTTATTTTCAATTACCTTATATTCTTACATGCTGTTTTCTATTGTGATTTTTGGTTTACTGTAACTTCTTAAATTCCAGCATGACATTGTAATCCCTGCGCTTTCTGCTCTGTTCAAGTCGTTCATCATTGAGAAGGCTACTATTCTCACTGGATCATTCCCCTTCTGAAAGAATGCTGTGAACTTTTTCTTTAAGTTTCTTACATGTAAAAGTTATAGTAACCTCCGGATGCCACATCATATGTGCCACCTAATGCTGTTAAGTGTACCTTTGGAAACAAATTTCTGCTGGTTCCACTACAAGTTTCTCTGAACTAAATAAATATGGTGGGAATAAAGTGCAAGAGTGCAACTTCAGAAAAGGCCCTGATTGCAAGTAAGCACTGTGTAGTTTTCCTGTTCAACTTGCAATTTATTATTCTATCCCTCTTTTGAGGATATTCCAACCTTAAAACTTTATAAATTACTAGCTTGAATGCAATCTAGAACTAGAAAGTTCATATATAAGTTCAATGGAAAAAAGAAAACTTTCTTGTAGTTGCTTGCATATCCGATTATGTGTATATTTTGCAAACAAGATTGTCACATCTTATAATGATATATATATACTTCTCTATATCTATATATATTTTTTGATAAGTGTACTTCTCAATATCTATATTAAGGCCAAAGAGTGCTCCTTGATCTATTTATATGGACTTGGGCATGTCATGTTTACTTGGTGCGGGTGTGTGTATAGGTTTTGGATATCTTTAAACCCCAAATCTCACAGTTGTCTACTTGTCTCATGATATTGGGACTTGTTTTGAATTGTGTCTACAGTTAAGGTCATTGGCTTATAAGGGTGGGAGTATGCAGCACTACCCAAAAAGTTGGGTATGGGTACCTAGACATATCTTGCACATTTAAATACGAATGTGTTATATATATATATATATATATATATATATTATTGTTTAATGTATAATTAATTAATGGAAGTGGTGAAGAAGGTTTTCCATCTCTCTCTCTCTCTCTCTCTCTCTCTCTCTCTCTCTATGTATATGTGTGTGTATGTGTGAGAAGTAGGAAACTCTTCCCTTTTATCAAATTTGAGTTTGTTTCTTCTTCTACTATCACATATAGAGGTTTGATATGTCTGATTTTACTTTGTGCATCGAACATAAATCCCATGCCTTATACCTGTGTAAGTTTCTGTCGACATGGTTACCTTATGTAACAGTAAAGAGTTCACCTAACACAGTCCATGTCATTTCCTAGATTGAGTGCCAATGGCTTTTCTCCATTTGTGAAAAGTATAGCCTTTTAATGAAAGAGCATTAATGCATTCGCAGTATTGTAGAAAGTTTAAAATTTTAAATTACCATGGAAAAAAATTTAAAGATTCATTTGTAAGATAACTTTTTTTTTTTAAAAAAAAGGAACTTATCCTTGACTTACCAAAATTTTTGACACACACATATACATATATGTATATATGTGTGTGTATGTTATCTGCTATATGTATGGGATATGTAATATTTTTGTGTATATGTACGTATACATTTATTTGTGCATAATTGCATTTATATTTTAGATATATGTATATATGCATGTATATATCTCTATGCATGTAGATATATATGCATATATGTCTATGTATGTACATAATGCATGTATATAAATCTATGCATGCAATTTTACAGGGTTCATTGCTTGTTGCAAGCGTAAAATCTCAATACTTAACAACGTAAGGATTCGGATTTGAGTATCAGTCTATTGACAAATGCTATGTCCATCTTTAATCTTCCCCCCTTTAGAACCCCACATAGGAGTGGCCTACATGGTGATGCAGTTTTTTTAATAAGTAAACATGACTTTTTCACTTATATATATATATATATATAGAAGAATATGACACAAAATTTGTTTGTGGTTCAGTGGTAAATCATTTAATTGTAAAACAAGCTTGTCCCAAGTTACCTTTCAAAAAAAAAAAAAAAGGCTTGTCCCAAGTTAAACCCTCTTTAGGTTCAAATAGTGCAATTGTCTCTCAGGCCCTATAATCAGGTCATTATTGGACTGAAATTGCACGCAGCATTTTCTGGCTGGGACACAGCCTGTCGGACTTGGGCCAGCTTGGTTGGGCTATCGGGCCATGGGCTTTTCTTGGATCCCTATGGAAACTTGGAAAGCAGTAAGCACACGGGTTCTGTGATCCGATGCCCATGGGGAACTTATCAATTTGAACACCATTTTGATGATTCAATGAATATATTATTGTTGGATGAAGTAAATTATTACAATGCTGGTTCAATGAGTAACTTAAAAATGGGCAATGAGTAACACTCTTAGACCAAAAAGTAATAATTCGTATTTGAAAAATTGATTTACTGAATCAACTATGAAAAATGATGAATATGAGCCTGTTTGGGATTGCTTCTCTAGTAGTAAAAAGTGCTTTTATTTTAAAAAAATGTGGTGAGATGTGTTTGGTGATAAAAATAAGTGCGGTTAGATAGTAGAGATTTCATAGAAAAAGCACGTTCACTTGAAGCTACAAATCGTAGCTATGTATACAGAAAATTTTCCATTTCCCTTAGGAAAACCAAAGTTTACTCCCCTGTCATTCCGATTTTTTTTTTTTTTTTGTTCCAAGAAGCACCATTTGGAATTTTTGAGGTTGCAGTCAAGAAATAATTATTTTTCTATTTGAGAAGGTTAAGTATTATAGAAATTGATCTGATCCTTGTTTGATGTGCAGTGGTGATGGCATATCAGTACACATCCCTAACAAGTGTCATGCTACTGGATTGCTGGTCAATCCCATCTGTCATAATTCTTACCTGGCTTTTCTTGAAGACAAAATACAGATACAGAAAATTTACAGGCGTAGCACTCTGTGTAACTGGTCTTGTCGTGGTGGTTTTTTCAGATGTCCATGCAAAAGACCGATCAAGTAAGAAAATGCTCTTTTACCTGGTTGATTCTAACTTTATCCTGCTCCTTATCTGCTCAAGGTAGATGATTTACTTGTAATATACTTTTTTCTTTTTGGATGGTCAAGAAACTTCCATTATCTGATCATGTAGTTCCTGGACTTCAAAATTGTAGCATATCTGATTCCAATGACCCTAAAATTAGTTATTTTTTTGTGTGGTTTACTTGATACGTTTATCTGGTTGTATCATTGGTAAAGATTCCTATACAGATAATGTCGCAAACACTATGTGCTAGCTTCTGTACTTAAACAGATTGATATTATAGGATTCATATGGCTATTGACTTAATGTTCACATAATTAGGTGAATTTTTTTTATTCAAGTTCATCTCTTTTTGCTGGTCGTTTTATATCTTTGTTTTCCCCATTGATGCTTGTTATTCTTTTAATGTTTGTTTGTTATTTCTTTTATTCATTAAGGGTACTATTATATTTTTTATCTTCCCACTATATAAATAGGTGAGAGGTATGGGAAAACTCTAATTCACTCTCATCCTTCACATAATTCTCTTCTCTCTTTTCTTCCTCTTCCTCTCTATTTCTACAAACACAAGATTCAACTTTAACTCGGTATCAAAGCAGGCAAAGTCTTGACTTTAAACTTCATCGTCATTGATAATTAAAATTGAAACACATGTTGGACCAAAAGAAGGTGAAATTTTAGAGTAGATGGTGTAACTTTAATATTTAAATCCTCTAACGCACCCCCTCACATGTGGCCTTCTTTTGATTCAACACGTATTTCAATTTTAATTATTAGGGTGACAGTGAGGTTTGAACTCTGGACATTGCCTGCTCTGATCCTATGTTAACCAATGTTACTCTAGAAACTTAAACTGTTAGAAAGGGTGTAACTCCAATATTTAAATCCTCTAACAATACTTAATTTTCATTTGGTTGCTAATTCTTATATATGAATCTTCTGGGTTGTCTTTACACTTTTTCTTCCTGTTTTGCGTGCAAATGGTGAACTGTGGGAAAGTCACTTTGTAAGTGTTAATTAAAATGATGAAAGCTTATTCAAGCATGTCCATTTCACATTTTGTAATAATATATATATATATATATATATATATTATATTTTGATAGGTTTGCATCTATTTATGTTCAATGGATGAGTAATTCTTGGTGTTCTACTTTTGTGATGTCTGCTTGTCTGAGCAAAAAGGAAAATTGAATCTCGAATCCTTACTCTTATTATATATTCTTTTGTTAAAGTTCCAGTGATGGAGTGAAAATTCTACTTCTAGATTCTCCCATGAAAGATTGTAGTCCGTATTGCCAGAGGTGGAGAGAAATTGAGTGTCCAATAAGTCACAAGAGTGAAGAGTCCTAATAGGCCAGATTCTGACTTGAATAGAGCACTAATTGGCCACATTTATACATGAATATAGCACAACAGGCACACAAATCTAGCACTCTAATTTTTATGAGTTGCTCATCTTCGCATCTGCATAATTAGGATGTAGGTCTGAGACAATTATTCGATATAATGTTGGAAAAAGTAATGTTTCATTCAATTTGATATGTAGCTTGCAGTACAAATTTTGATTCCAAAAGATATCATTGTTTGTGTATCTACGTACCAAAATAATTTTCCCTGATGGTACATAATATTATTTTGGCTTTAGGTGGGAGCAATCCTTTTAAAGGTGATTTGCTTGTGATTGCTGGGTCTACGCTTATGCTGTCAGTAATGTCAGTGAGGTAATTTTACATCATCATTTGTCATTAGTATGCATGCATATCTGGTTTGAAGACATTTCATGGGTTAATTTATGTAGGAAAGGTATATTTGCTGTTTATGCTATTAGGATATAGGAGTTAGGATGGCACATTTGCGATCAAAATTCTGCCATTTGTTTATTTTAAAGTGTCTAATTAGTTAAGTTAGTTGAGTTTCCTAGTCCAAGGGCAACTTATTCAATATGCATTGAAAGTGTTTTGAAAAATAGAATAAAATCAGAATCCAAAACTAATTAGGATAGGAGACTAATCGGTTGAGGGATCCATCGAAGGATACTGGCCTTTTGTCGATCAATTGATAATTGACTCGATTGATCGAGCAGTTCAAATTCTGAGTTTCCTTTTCAAATTCAACCACTCTAAAACCCTATTTTCTCTGACCCTATTTTCTATAAAAAGTGGTGCATTGTTTTTAAAAAGTGGAGAATATAGCTAGCACAAGTTCTAAGGCACACTTTTGCTTCAAAGTTTTTCATCCATATTGCTTGTGCTCTTGAGTATTTTTTTTTTGCCAGGCTTTGTGTCTCTGCATCCATCATCATACATCTAGCATGGTGAGTGGATCAGTGAGTTATTGAAGTTATAGCTGTTTCTCTCAAAGGATTTCAACAAAAAAGCCTACACACTTGGTTGGATGATACTAGCAAGGAGATAGATAATTCATGGAGAAGCACCGTTTGTGACAGGCGAAGTCTGTCAACTGATCAGCAGCTGAAGGATCTGGAATTGGTCTTGCATAAGTTTGAGTTGGGAGGGACTAAGGGATTCTTGGTCTTACAGTCTGGTTACTTAGTTTATAATATCTTTTATATGTAGTGGATGTTTTATCTGCCTGGCTGGGTCCCATGGTTTTTCCTGTTTGGGTTTTCTACGTAAAATCTTGTGTTCTGAGTGTGATTGGTTTCTTTCACTGATTTATTCTTAACACTTGCGTAATTAACAATGTACTTGATTGATATTGCTTCAGCCTGTGGCTGAAGTGGGTACTCTCATTCTTCCTTCTATGTAAAGGACAACCCCCCTGCCCCCGTTCAAGATACGAATGAGGGCAGGACGGATTTGCTTAAGATGTGCTCATAATTCACAAATTGGCAGTGCTTTATTTTGATAAAGTGTTAAGACCTATGCACCCCCCTCTAGGTCTAGATCACAGACCTTGTGCAACTGTAATCAGAGACTAGGGTTGAGG
>JAOTQH010285499.1:0-10008 GCA_025631255.1 Cornus kousa
AGTCAAAGGACCATATGGCCTTTGTTAAAAGAGTTGTTGCGCTCTTTTGAAAGTTGCCAAACAGTCTTCTAATGAGATGTTTGAAACTATGTTACATGGACTCTTTAAAAGTAGGTGAAGTACACATGTCCGATGTATATTGTTTCAACATAGGCATAAGACGTGTTCGATTCTTTTGGTTGGACATGCTCCTAAAAAACAATGTCCAATAATTTAACTTTATTATAAAGACGATGCAGTCTTAAAGTCATATGATGTGCTTTTACAATTAGTTATTAAAACACCAGATCTTCTCTAACCCATTATCACTATTTAGGATCAACATGGTGAAACGAGTATAATAACATTAAATGTTTACATCAAAACCTAATAAATGATAATTGGTAGTATTATATATACTTCAGTATATAAGTATACTAATACTAACTTATTAAATATATATAATTACCCGAAAAAAACTTATTAATCATATATATATATTTTTGTAATTAATAATTTGCAAATATATTTTTGTAGGTAATCATAAGTAGTTAGTAAATTCGCGCTTATACGTGTATGTACTATTTTTTTTGGGAAAAAACTTTCGTTTGTCGTTCAGGCTTAAAAGATACACTTCCGTTTGCCGTTCAGGTTTGAAAGATACGGTAGAATACGTTACCAGAATAAGCGATAGTCACTGGACCAGGAGCCCCCTTCGAGTAAAAGCTTCCACAGCTGGTTGACCAAAATAAGGATCCCAAATTGCATGAGCAATGGGTCTTACATGTAAAGGTTCCTGTAACGTTCCAAATTTTTACAAACCCGGATATGTCAATATGACCCAAAAGTTGACCGGATAACGGATCCGGAATACGAAAGCGAAAACAAAGAAAACAAGGTTCCTAGGAATAAACGGCATCCCAAGAACACTAGAGTGACTTTTCGTGAAGTCACGGAGTTTAAAAGAAAACAAAATGCAAAAGTGATAATTTAAAAAACGGATAATTTTAGCCCTAGGGGCAAATTGGTAATTTTTAGAAAGTTATGGGTGCTATCGAGCACACCATTGGATAGACAGCGAAAAATTAATAAAGTTAAGACTAAAAATTCACATGATTTGGAGACCGGACGAAAGAAAACGGCCAAAAACAAAAATGGGTGTTTCCGCGGCCAAGGGGCACCAGGGCCAAGCCCCATGCGCGCGTGTTTAATACGTTTGAGTCACCGTTCAATTCCTCTTGTGTGTAATACGTTTAGTGATTTTATTAATTTGGGTGTGTTTTATATTATCTGATGACCTAATTGTTTTTTCTTCTCCTTCACGTGTATTTTTCTTAAAAACCCACAAACAGTTTTGAATAGTCATTATCCCATCAAAATAATCATTCTTTGTTGTACACTCATTGGAAGGTGTGACCTTTCGATGTTGAAGGCAAAAAACAGGTTATTTCTCTATTATTATTATTATTATTATTATTATTATTATTATTTTATACTAAATCCCTTATGTTTGTCACTCCAATATATGGTGTTTAATCAAAGCAATGAAACATATATATATATATACACACACACACACTTTGTGTAATGCTGTAAGTTTGTAACTTTGGAAAATCATAGGTGGTTGTAGATATTTACACATATTCTTTATTACAAAGTTAAGATATAAGTATAAGAAAATAATAAGATGTGTATAGCTAAATTTTTAGTCCATACAACGTATGATACACATACTTATCCATATTCCTATTTTTACGTTTCAGTTTTTTTAAGCCTAATTTTTGTAACATATTTTTTTTTAAAAAAAATCAAATTATACTCATACGATTCTGTATCCAACTTTTTCCTGTACCATATTTTACTAACTATTAAAGACAGTTGTCTGTTTATATATTTATGTATCCTGAATTATTATTGAAGATTTTCTCCACTGTTAAATCTTCAATAATTATTCTCAATAAAGGACTGTTATGGGTCTGAATTAACTTAGTCCGGATGTTATTGGTTCAAATTAACTCAATTTGTGATAGGTTGAAGCCCCATCTAGGCCTATAATTGAGCTCGATTACAAGCCCGGAGCATGGATCGAAGTTAAAGCCCAATAACCTGATTTTACTTCAACCTATGGCGTGGGCATTGGTGTGATAATATTTATTGGATCAATCCACAGAGTAGTTTAAGCCCAATAGGCTTGGTCCTGAGTCACAAAATCTTAACAGCTTTAGATACTTACTCTTAATCAATTTACTAAGTCTATTAACGCTCTTCTGTCAATAGTTGGCACTCATTAGAGTAATGGTTTGGTTAACAGAATAATACCAATTTTCAAATTAACTTTTGAAAGAGACTAATGCAAAATGTATCCAAAATTGTAGGACTAACATTTTTTTTTTCTTTATAAAAATATTTCTTTTAAAACATGAATTTAAATTGCTTCAATAAATCAAATCTAGATGTTTTAAATGACATGAAATCACGTGGAAGAATAAAGTCAATAATTAATAAATAGAAATTAGAAGATTAAACTTTAAGAATGGAAATGTTGTTCTAGCTTGTGAACAATAAGAAACCCTTACTTGAAATTCCTTTCTCATGCTAGATTCGGAATTTCGTGGATATTCTTGCATTTTGCTACAAATACCTTTTTTCCTTTATGATAAATATCTTTAACAATCACTGACTATGTAATTCTATTAATTCAAGATTTTACAATATTTAACATGTTGCATGAATATATTTGAGTGATAATGGCTAAACTAAACAACATGAAATTTATTGTGTGTGTATATATATATAAATATTTCATTTTCATTTAACTTCCTGATTCATTTCAACATACATCTGTTTGTTTTCTTTCTTTTGGTTCCCTTTCCTATTCCAATTGTTATTTAGAGGTTCGAGTCAATTTTTATCCAAGAAATCATTATTATCACTTGTTTGCATTTTCATTAATTCCTTGATTCATTTCAGCTGACAAGGAGTTTGCAATTTGTAGGTATGAGTCAAATTTTATTCAAGGAATTGTTAAAGATATTGGAAGTAAATTGAATCGCACAGTATTGAGTGTTTATTCATACCCAGTTGGATTAGATTTTCATATAAAAGACATTAATTTGTGGTTGCAAGATGGATCAAACGAAGTCGGGATAGTGGCAATCTGTGGGATGCATGGAATAGGGAAGACAACCATTGCAAAAACTGTGTATAACCTGAACTTTGACAAATTTGAAGGCAGTAGTTTTCTTGCAAATGTAAGAGAAACATCAAAAGAACCCCGTGGTCTTGTCCGCTTACAAAGACAACTTCTTTCAGATATTTTAAAGGGGAAAGAAACAAAAATTAGCAATGTTGATGAAGGAATCATAAAGATAAGAGAAGCTATTTGCTGCAAAAGAATTTTACTTGTTCTTGATGATGTGGAAAACCGAGACCAATTAAATGCAGTACTCGCAATGAGGAATGGGTTTCAACGAGGAAGTAAAATTATCATAACAACTACAAATGAACAATTGTTGAAGGCACATGGAATACACAAGTGGCATAGAGTTGAAGGTTTAACTCATGATGAATCATTTCAACTCTTTAGCTGGCATGCCTTTGGACAAGACCACCCCATTGAAGGATATATGGAGCACACAAAAAAGGTTGTACAGTACTGCAGTGGGCATCCTTTAGCTCTTCAAATTTTGGGTTCTTCTCTATGTGGGAGAAGTGTAGATGTGTGGGAAAGTGCAATAAAGAAACTGGAAGCAATTCCTGACAGCCAGATCCTAAAAAAGCTCAAAATAAGCTTTGATTCTTTACAAGATGACCATGATAAAAGTTTATTTCTTGACATTTCTTGTTTCTTTGTTAGAATGGACAAAGATTTCATAATTACAATATTAGATGGATGTGATTTTTGCACAAAGGTTGGGATTCAGAATCTCATTGATAGATGTCTCTTAACAATTGACGGACAAAACAAGTTGACAATGCATCAGTTGATTCGAGATATGGGAAGAGAGATTGTACGCAAAGAATCACCCAAGGAACCTGGGGAGCGTAGCAGAGTGTGGCACCATAAGGATGCCTTAAATGTATTAAGAGAAAAAACTGTAAGAAACATGCCTCTCATGCCTTTATTTTCATTTTTTTTTTTTTTTTAATTCTTATGTTTTTGCTAGCTGCTAATTATCAACCTCTCTTATCAGGGCACAGAAACAATTGAAGGCCTTATTCTAAATTTGCATGTGTCTAACCAAGATTGGCTTTCAAAAAGACATCATTGTGAAGATTTTCTTGACAAATTAACAATGCCTTGTGGAAGCAATTCATCAAAGCGCCGTCGTCTAGGACTCTTCTCATGGCTCCCCACAAACTCTGCCTCGACAGAATCATTTTCCACATCAAATGAAGTAGACTTAAAAACTGATGCATTTTCAAGGATGCACAAATTAAGACTACTCCAGCTCAATAATGTAATGCTAACCGGAGACTACAAAGAATTTCCTAAGAAGTTAAGATGGTTGTGTTGGCGTGGGTTCCCCTTAAAATCGATACCCAGTGAGTTTCCTCTGGAGAGCCTGGTTGCTCTTGACTTGCGGAACAGCACCTTAAAACGACTTTGGAATGGAAACAAGGTATGATACTACTAACTTTCTTGGTTTTTTTATTTTTTCTTTAATAAATTTTTTAAAAATATTTTTTCTTTTTTTTGGGTGTATATATGAATATTTATACTTTCTTACTTGTTTCTCATAGGTGCTTAGATCATTGCAATTCCTTAATCTCAGTCATTCCCATGGCCTTACCAATACACCCAATTTCTCAAAAATCCCTAATCTTGTGAGATTGATTCTTAAAGATTGCATAAATTTGATTGAGGTTCACGAATCTATTGGGGAATTAAAGAGACTTGTTCTGTTAAATCTGAAAGGCTGCAAGAATCTTAGGAATCTTCCTACAAAAATTGGTCAGCTAAAATCTCTTGAGAAACTCATCCTCTCTGGTTGCTCAAATCTTGACAAGTTGCCGAGAGAGCTGTGCGAGATGGAATCTTTAAAGGTTCTTGATGCGGATGGTATTGCAATAAAACAACTACAATCGAGCAGCAGTGACATGGAATCATGGCATTCACGCTGGTTCTCTTGGGTTCCCAGGCCAAGAAAATCTCCAGAATCGATCAGTTGTTCACTGGTTTGCTTGCCACGCTCATTAGTAAGCTTGAATCTTGCAAACTGCAATTTGTCAGATGATGCCATTCCGAGGGATCTTGGGAACCTGTCCGTGTTGCAGGAATTGAATCTAGGGGGAAATCCAATCAGTAGCCTTCCAGAGAGCATCAAGGGACTCGCCATGCTCTACTCACTTGAATTAAATGGGTGCAAAAGACTCCAATTGCTTCCAGAGCTACCAATGAGCTTAGAACACTTGTGGTTAAAGAATTGTACATCACTGGAAATAATAATCAATCTACGAAAAAAGAGCCGACCGTACGTGCATTTGGCGGAATGTGGCAAACTAGTAGAGGCTCAGAACTGGTTCAGGTTAGAACCCATTCAAAACATTGATGCAGAAATGATCAAGAATTTGGGATTGGTTGAGTTGGAATCCATAGGAAAGGTTGACATGACAATTTACAATTACCTGACGGAGGTGTACAATATTGGTCCCATCCAGGTGCTCTCTCTCTCTCTCACTCTATATATATATATATATATATATATATCTCATTCTCTCCTATTGTAATTGAAGTTATGATGATGATTTGCATGGATCAGGCACTGTATGAATGCGGAATTGTGAGCATATTTGATCCTGGAAATGAGGTTCCATGTTGGTTCAGCAAAAAGCGTAGTGAGTCCCAGATATTCTCCTGCATATGTTTCAATGTTCCTCCTTCACTTCCTAATCTCAAGATCCGAGGCTTGAATGTATGCGTTGTTTATACAATGGATTACTCTTCCACCAACTATTTATTACGGTCGGTCAATTATCCCTGGTGTAATATTACAATCTTTAATAAGACGAAGGATGTGGAGTTGACGTATGAGCCGGCGTGTATAGGGATTCCAGATGAGGGGAAAAGTATGAGATGGTCAAGCCATTGGAAGATTGGGAATCAGTTGGAAGTTGGTGATGAAGTGGTTGTTTCAACGATTTTTATATGTGTCGAATATAAAGTGAAGGAGTTAGGAGTGGACATTGTGTATGAAGAGGAGGAGAAGGATACCCAGCTTAATAACTATACTTCTTGTCCTAATTTTTCCAAAGGTCGATACTGGCTCTGCCATCATGACGTTTAGAGTTATGATGTGACATATACTTGGAGGAAGAACACCAATTTCTTATTTTAAGCATTAAAAAAATGGGCCACTCGTAAGTAAGCATTTGCAATCTTGGTGGTTGCAGAGGTGCACCTTCGTATATTTGCTATTGTATTCATTTTTCTTAATAAGCCCAATGTGCACGCTCGAAAATGCCCTTGTCCTTTATATCAATTTCTTATTTTTGTATTATCTTGTTTATTGCTAAACAGCTAAATACAAATAATGATTAATTTGTCAAAAAAAATTTGTGCATCTATACAAACTTTGTTGATTATATGGATCAAATTCTTTTCCCAACAGTTTAAAACTAAACCACTTTATTTTGATACCAAGGATAACTTTTTCTCCTCCTCATGAATGTTTAACATAAAGTAAAGGAGTTAAAAGTAAAGGAGTTAAGAGTGGACATTGTGTATGAAGAAGAGGAGAAGGATACCCACCAGCTTAATAACTATACTTCTTCTCCTGATTTTTCACCATACCAGCGTTCCAAAGGTCGATACTACCTCTCCCATCATTATGACCGGTTCAGCTGATGCAAACGAAGAGGGAAGAGCTTATGAGAAGACCAACAGAGGTGTGATTGAAATAGTTGCAACAGGAGGCGATATTTATGGGTAAGAATGTGATTTAGCCTGGGTAATGTTGGAATGTGCAAGGCAAAGCAGAACGAAAACGTCATAATGATGGGAGAGGTAGTGTTAAAAAAAAATAGTACTTTACATGATAAATTGGTAGTGTTAAAAAAAAATTACTACTTTTAACTTTTTAAATGAGATATGTGGACATTCAATCTGAGACGAAAGGAATAATATTTAGTATTTAATTGTAGTCATGATAGAAAATTTTAAGGGTCTCTCTCATTTTCTTATTCCATTCTTTTTCTTCAATGAGTTTACCTCAGATTCTAATCAATATGAATTGATGAAAGAAGAAAAAAATAAACTTGTTTAATGGTTTTTTTTATTGTGATGATTATCGTATTTAACACTCTTGAAAAAGATACTTTACTCTTCAAGTACTGATTATTTATTGAAATTGCAAAAAAAATAGCAATTGATATTTGTAGTATTAATCATTGAAGAAATAAAATATTCCGTAACAAACAAAGTTGCAGTTCTTGTCTATTTTTTTTTATATAATGTTCTTTTCACTTTTTGTTTGATCTTTTATTGTACTACTTACACTAAAATTAAAATTATTATACCAAATCATTGAAATTAAAATTGGAAAAAGTTAGTTCTTGATTCAAATTTCAAATACCCGAATTTCATAGTCTGATACACAATTTCGTTGTTTTGGTAAGAAATTCTAAATTGTTAACTTGTAGTTAATCTCATGATTCTCAATACAATTTCTTGCTTTCGAGAGTGATGATAAAGAAAGTTAATTCCCTATTTTTCAGCATACCAGTTTTCCAAAGGTAGATACAACCTCTGCCATCTCTTCCATCGTTAATAAGTATTTAGTTATGAAAAAGATGGTTACAGGTGTCACCCGATCTTGCATAAGCATTAAAGCATTAAAAAAATGCCCTTGTGTTTTATACCAATTTCTTATTTTTTTATTGTCATTGTTTATTGCTAAACAGCTAAATACATCATTACTTGTTTTCATCAAATGATATTAATGACATAATGATTAATTTGTCAATAAATTTTTTTATAACTATACAAACTTAGTTGATTATATGGACCAAATTCTTTTTCTCAACAATTTAAAACAAAAAAACCACTTTATTTTAACTATTGAGTAAACAAGATTATTTTAACTATTGAGTAAACATGATTGTCCTGATTTATCACCATACCAGCTTTCCAAAGGTCGATACTACCTCTCCCATCATAATAACCGGTTCTGGAATAGATCACATGGTCAATGCAATGTAAAAATGCCCCTTTCAACAAAATGTAAAACACATGAGTAAACATGATTCCTAAATATATATAGTATTCTATAATGGCGGACTTCATCCATAATACTATATATGAAGACATGTATATTATTTTAACTATTGAGTAAACATGATTCCTAAAAGTGAAAACAAAATATAAAACTGAAAAAAATTATTTTTGTTATTATTTTTATTATTACTACCGCCACAACCACTACTACTATTATTAGATCTTATTATTATTATTTGAACTATTTTTTTTTGATAAAGTAAAGGAGTTTAGAGTGGACATTGTGCATGAAGAAGAGAAGGATGCCCAACTTAATAACTATACTTTTTGTCCTGATTTAACACTTTACAAATACCACTTAAAACTTAAATTTAAAATTTTGTTATTAAAATTTTAAATATTTAATTTTCAATTTTATCATAAGAGATTTTCATTATAAAAATTCTTTAAAGATTTTCATTATAAAGATTCTACCTACTTATTCACTTAAATTTTGACTCATTTAAGTGAAACTTTAAAAAATAATAATAAAAATAAAAAATAAAAATCACTCTTACACGTTCCGCCTACTTAATTAAAATTTTTAAACATGTTTAGTTTTAAGTGTTAAATTAGTGACCTCTTTTCAAAATATCGTCCTAAAGATCGAGTTTTAAAATTTTGATATCACGGTAACGTAGCATATTCAAATCCAATGTTAGGCAGTGATTCCATGCATACTTATACTACTTTTTCTTTGCATTAAACATAAATTTCAATCTACATTATTTCACCCATTATTTTTAAATGGATAATAATTTAAAGTCCGAAAGTCGGGCTGATTGATTTACGCAAGTGCTGACATCATCATAATATCATTAAAATTTCTGATATTATGATAACATCATCCCAATAAAATGATGAAAATTTAGGAGCAACATTAAATTAAGCTAACCAATGTCATCAGATTCCTACAGCATCAAGAAGTTGCGAGTGTTGAGAAACTGAAACAAGCGAGTTGGCAACAATGGCACCACTGGCAGCAACTGCCGGGACTCCAATGCCGGGAAATGTAGAATCGCCGCAGCAGTAAAGCTGTGAGATTGGTGTTGAATGTCCGGGAAAAGTGTCTTTACCGGCTTGTATCGCTGGCCCATACGTTCCTCTATTCCTTCGAAGAAACCTTTGGTGCGTCAATGGAGTTCCGACCAATTTCACCTCACACTTCTCGCGATTGAAACCTGGACCTAGTGCACGTTCCACGGCCCTCCACATTACCTGGCTTATGAAGTACTTGTAAGAAGAAATGGTTGTCTATGAAAACTACTAATTAGACCAGACATTTTGGCCAACAATAATCTTGTTTTGAATAACAGTGACAGAAAAGATTTCTTGAGGCTAGTTGGATGTAAATAAGTGAGGGAGCCAATAGGAAATATGAATATCAAAGTCAAGACTCATCCAGTAGTAGTTAAATTTATAAAATTATTAAATATTGCTATTATTAACTCCCAAGCTAGGAAGCACAGACACGGATACGACACGACACGGACACGGCGACACGGCAAATCTTAAAAAATTAGGACACGGATATGGCGGCGACACAGTGAATAATATATACATATATATATATATATATATTTATATATATGATGTAATACTTTAAAAATTAAGTGTTCTACTATTTTTCATCAACCTCACAATGAAAAATATACGCAAGTCATAACTAATGAACTATAAGAGAACAATGTCACTAAATCATAAACCAAATAAAAAACAACACATTAGAATGATAACTTATATCATTTAATCATCATTGCAACTTTACTCCAAAT
>JAOTQH010285510.1:0-10008 GCA_025631255.1 Cornus kousa
CCCAATTAATTATAAGTCGGTTACACAATATGAATATACGAAACCCTAAACCTAAACAATACACGACCATATACAATATAAAACAATTAAATCATACAAGCTAGTTAAAAACATACGTCATTCAAATCACCAAATAATCAGATAATTAACTTAAAGAAACAACTAAATAATTAATTTAAAATAAACAAACAATTACAATAAATAATTAATTTTATACAAGTAAAATAATTACACTTAAACAAACATAATTAGCCAATTAAGCAAATAAGCACATAACTAAGTAAAAATGCAATAAAATCTCAAACCATTAATTAAAATATCAAAACTATCCTTTCTAAAATTAGGGGTATTACATTCTTCCCCCTAACAAAATGAATTTCATCCTCGGAATTCACGAATCTCTGAATTTTTTTATTTTTAAATTCATTTTCGTTCTGTTATGGACTCTGCCTCTATATATAGGCTCCATTGAATTCCAAATCGTTATGAAAATTTTTTGGTTCCAATATTTAAGAAACACCAAAACTACACATAAGTTGTATTGTACAATGATTTATCCGTACCCAATATCTATACTAGGGTACTAATCCATAGTCTTCCAAGTGCTATAGAATATACACACAAAATTCCTATGCATGCAACGCTTAACAACTGCCCAAATTGATAAAAAAAATCCGTGAAAAGTCAACTTAATGCGTAAAACTGACCTTCAAACCGCGCGCAATCCCATACAAAAGAGAGTATTTTTGTCCGATGTATCCTTAAATAAAGTTAAGGTCTTATTACAACCTCACTTCAATGGCAGACCAACAAATGAAAGAATTGCACTACATAACATCCAAAACCTCAAACGTTGTCACATTAACCTCCTTGTGCCAACAATAGCACAGATAATAACTGAAAATTGAAGTAACACTTTCAATTACCCATGCAACCTAGGATATATGTCCTAAGCATATCCTCCATGATCAAATAAAATGTCTCAATCAAATCTCCTGTCTAGAGATGCGAAGCAAAGTTGTTGCTCCTACATCTTCAGAAAATTCCTTTGACATAGCACCTTTTATTTACTATAATGAATAACGACATGCTATAACTTCATTATCAGTGCAATGCAGAACTGATAAGAAACTCCCAAGTAAATACTACTAGAAGTAATGTCCACTAGCGAACTTACGCTATCCACCACTCGTAATCTATAAGGAACTAAAATTCCAATCAATGTTGGTAATTTCTACTAACCATCCACTCTGATTAGTCATATTCCCATTTTGATATAGGAAGTCGCTAAAACTTCCAATGATATCCAAGTATCAATTTACCACCTTGCTAATAGGTGATACAGTTAGAGATAGTTATGTACATGTCCCTATCCGTACCGCGCACCAACAGTAACATTGTATGTCATGATGCAACTCATAACCATTTGACTGCACTATAAAATTTATGAATTTTACATCTTAGTCACTCTGACATTCCTAGCATTATTAAGACAAACCACTAATCCTCCTTCAGTACCCTAAGCTCATCTGAGTAAGGTACCACCTCCTCCAGGGTCAGCTTCAATCTTCTAAGTTGACCTCTTCAATTTCTTTGATAACAGTAAGTGTTATTTTTACACATGCTATTTCGCAATAACCACTGAAGGTTCAATTACCATATCAGTTGAACCGATCATCCTCCTCCCTGTCACTTCCACCAGACGAAACTTAATGCATAGTGTGAATCACCACATCTATCCATCTAAGCCATCTCGTGATCCATGCCATTCGTATGAACTGACATCTTACCAATTCCAAAATAGACAAAATGAAGCTGATTTAATTTTTTTTTTATCAGTCAAGCCATATCCCAACCTGAATCCTGACCCTTGTGTAAAATAAAAAATCTCTCAACTAAATCCGTGGAAACTACTTTGTCATTCCCACTCTAGTATAAGAATTGGCTGCAAGGATCTAGCGATCTCTGATGGTCCATCTGAATTATCTACTAGATAAAAGACTTTGAGACAAAATCTCTGTGTCCCACCTCCTGCCTGTTATCCAAACATCTGCTTCATTCCGTGAAGCATCATGTGTACAACAGAAGAAATAAAGAACTAAGAGTTATGGTAAGTGTCCATTGGACTTCTTGTCTAACTTCAAAAAATATAATCTTTCGATCCTCCAAAAAGTCAATAATTCCTATCAACAACTATTTGTTGCGAATTATGACCTAAAAAAAAAATAATTTCCATATTATTTGTGCAAATGAAGAGACTTTGCTTCCTCCTTGATATGCAACCCTGGCAACTCGTCCTAATGACCTTATGAACAAATTCTTGATTAAAAATAGACTGATGAATAGTTAATCCATCTACGATCCTCAGTCGATGTCATTCCAATGAGTACTTAACCCAGTACAAAATCCTCCTGCTAACATGGAAATAACTTTTGAAATTTCTAAAAAGATGTTCAACAAAGTCAGTACCTTCGATAAATCATCATGGCGTTAAAACACATTAAACCAAACCTACTAGATTATTTAACTCATACTACTGGTTTAATTATCCCATCCTGAAAATATACTAAATTACGCATATCTAAGTTCAATAGATTGGCTAGAATTATGTATATCTACCAAATCTTATAACCATATGCTCACAATCCTAGCGTAAATAACGTTATTCCTCCAAAACGGTAGTTGGCTGATCACACACTTGTGTCCCCAATTAAACCATACTCCTAATCCTGAATAATTGACGAAAATGAAACACATAAAATAAATACAATTAAAACAAAATGCAACCCTACAAAAACATCGTTCTTTCTAGAAAAAAAAAAATCCTTTTTTAAAACCAACCTTACCAGATTCGTTCATAATTTCCTTTTATAGTTTCGTAGGTAATCATCTAACCTCAAAACATATACTCTAACAATAGCTCAAAACAAAATCCATTTGCCTAAGCAAATACCAAAGGCTTAACCCTCATCCTCCTTATACACGGAATGCAAACCGTCCAACATAGCTTTATAAGGCAACTTAGAACGTCACAACCTAATCACCATACCTTCCGGAACATGATATAAAATCATTGCTTCGTTCCGCTAAGAACGCCATCCGATTCCTGAACCCTTGAAAAGTTCTTTTATCTACCTCTTTTAAAAGTAATCCAAAAGTTTAACTATATGTAGGTTGATCCTCACCAACTTTACTAGTATCATCCATTATACTATTAGCGAATAAGATCACCCTAATGCGATCCTTCATCGTCAAGAATTTAGTACCCTCTTTCCCGGATACATTACCACCCCTTCATTAGGAACCTCTTTGGACTCCTATTCCTCGTTTGTCTCCTTTATATAAAAAAAAATTGAAGTCGTGTTAGTCCCGTTATGCGGTGACCTAAAACACGCTCCTAAATCCTTCCTTGGCTTATACTTTTTAAAAGTACCACGAACCGAAACTAAACCTTCAATCCCAAGTTCTATTTCTCGCAAAGAACTCGATAACGTACTCCTTTGGGTCTTTATCGCTTCGCCTTGGACCCCATCCTCCTCCTAGTGTCAACCATTCCATAACTATGAAATATAATTGACATATGCTCCTCCCAATGAACCGTAAATAGAGTACAACAAATCCTAATATGGCTCTAAGTTTTAAGAGATGCAACGTGGAAGTCATATAACAAAAGACACTCCAAAGGATACTAGAACCTGGAGTTCCCTAATATCAACTGTGATACCCCTCGATTCTAGAGCCACGGGTGATCAAGTCCAGGCATAGATCCGAGGGATATACCAAAAAATTAATATGTAAACAAGCAAGAATACAAAAAGAATTAAGAAATAAATATTAAGTTGAAATGAATTCTAAATATAAAACTCCTCCAAAATATAGATTAATAAAATTTAATCTTCCAATCCGTACAACTCAGGAATCCATCCAGTGGACCCCTAATAATTTCAAATGAACAGTAAATTATAGAACCAAAAATCCAAAACTAAAATAAGAAAAGAAATCATATGTAATCGGAAGAATGAGTGACTGTATCTGCTTTATCACGATCAAGCTCTAAGCCTGGTACTGACTAACACCTAAAAAATAAGAGTGGGTCAGGCCCACATACAAGTTCCATCCTACTATAATCCATACATAAACCCGATATACAGATACATCCTAGATAGCTCGGCAATAACTAAAATAGTCCATATAGATATAGATACACACTATAGGACGCTCACCATCCTATAGTGTAGTTCAGCCTGCATAAAAGGTAACATGTAAATCACACTTTCCAGTGGCCATGTACATCTTCTATAAAGGAACATCAATAATATCCAGTTACCCATCATTTACGATATACGCACCCTAACCGTGATCAGGAGTCTCAAGCTCATATCATAGTACCATAAATATATATACAAATTCCTTCCTAGTACAGAAAAATAAAAATAAAACAACCATCCGTTATGTCGTTTAACTGTTTTAGTTGACAGGACATGCATCCATGTAGGATTTAACTGTTTTAGTTAATCCATTCCGTATGTATGAACAAGTAGGATTTAGTTAATTCATCCCTGATATGCCACCGTCCTATGCCGATACATATAATACGTATGATCCATAAATAATGCGCACTCAAATAAACATCAAGTAAATCCATAAACCAACATAATAGAAATCAGTTATAAATAAGATTCTATCATGCATCCAGTATATGATTATAATCATTGAACTTCCATTTAAATTTCTAAAGTAACATTAAACAATTCAAACTATCCACATCCACATAATTGACAAAATAGAAATTAATACAGTTCATCAATTAACATCTATAGCATGGTATAATGATTATCAGAATTTATGAACTAAGCACATTATACTTGAATTCCGAAACCATACTTTCCGATTAGTTCATTTAATTTACTAAAACAAAGACTAGTAATTAAATCCGCTTCAATCCTTGACGACATGCAAATTAACATTTAAATCCCATGACGTCCCTTTAATCCTCAATTTATAAATCCTGTACCCGATATAATGACACTCAAAAGTCTAGACAGAGTACACTATATGAATTTCCAATAGTAATTTCATACTAGTCCATTTAGTTCGTTAACACGAAACTAGCAACTAAACTTCTACAACTCCCGACAGCATGCAACTTATTAGATAAAATTACATGATGTCGATAACCACAGCATAACCAACATTCCTGGAACTAAAATATGTTAAATATATCATTGATATAAAATCCTAGCAATAACATCATATCATTCCATTTAAGTTGCTAAAACAAATAAGCTAATTAAGTCCTCCTCCTTCCTGGACAGCATGCATATCTATCTTTAAAAATTAATGATGTCCCTTAATATTAGCACACTGGCATATACTAACTATTTTAAGGCTTAAGCAAGTTAATTTTAAACATTTAAAACCCCACAACATTTTTCAGAAATTACCTCTAAGCTCGGGGAATCTAAAAAACATCAGAAAACACCCCATATGGGCATTTTGGCGAGGGAGCCGACTCTCCCATCATGGGAACCAGCTCTTAGGCTTCTAGAGCCAGCTCTATCCCTGAGAGCCCCTCTCCGTCTCCTCTGTTTGTCTTCTTCACTTCTGGCGAAGTGCAACCCTTTGTTCCAAGTTTTTTTCTTAAGTTCTTAGGGTTCAATTAAGTCCCAACAGTCCTAAAAACTCCTCAAATTTCAACAAGCATTGCTTGACAAAAATTTAAAAACTGAATTAAAACAGTTTATGCAAGAAACACAGTTTCAATTACAAGAATGTAAAACAAATTACAGCCTAATCTAACATGCATAATCGTCCATTTTAAAAGTTTAATTAGATTCCTGAAGACTATTTAAAATGCATAGAACACAAGTTTACATGAAAGAGATAGAATGAAACTTGCCTTTAGATTCCGGTTTGAAACCTTTCAATGTCGTCTCTACATTCTCCGATGACTACTGACTACCGGTAAGCCTCCTACTGCTCGGTTTCAATCCCACAAACCATCCCTTCCTTCCTCCTTGGTACGTCCTTTAGTCTATGGCTGAACTCCTAATTAGTTCTCACAGTTTCCTCTCAAGCTCTCCTCTGTTTTTCCCTCTCAAGCATTATTGCGTGAATAGGGTTTTTCCAGCCCTAGCAGACATATACTGTTCTATATATATAGGCGTTGATTAACCCTACTTCTAACTCTAACCAAATTACACGTCGGCCACATAACCCCATAAAATAAAAATAAAAAACCTAAACCTAAAATATATACGACACATACAGATTATCATTAATTAAGTCATACAAGCCACTTTGATAACACACAACAATTAAAACACCAATTAAATCAACTAAGTAAATTAAATAATAATTAAACAATTAATTTAAAATAATTACAATTAAACACATAGTTAGATAATCACATTTAAATGCAAATAAAACAAATAATCAAAATCCAATTATATCCTTTTGCGAAATAGGGATATTACACAAACTGAAACCTAAGGCAAGTTCTATATCTAACTCTCTCCCTTAGGCTTTGTGTTATTTACATGCCTAAACAATCCCAGGAGAAATTGAATGTTAAATTTATCCTTCATGCATGTTAAACTAGATTAAATTTATCTTTCATGCATGTTAAACTTGATTAAAACGGTATGTTTGTTAATGAAGTTTTAATTGTTAAATCTTGAATTTTCTTGCAAAAATATTAGTTTTAATTAATGTTATCAAAGCATAATGGATTTAAAGATTTTTCTAGAATACAATGGGACTTAGGACTGACTAGTAGGGACCTTAGAATGGAGGAACAGAGTAACTGGAAGTCGCCAGAGGTGGAACAAATGATAAAATAGGGGAAGAGCCGGCTCCCTTTTAAAGGGAGGCGGCTCCCCTTTGAAAAGAGGCTGCTTCCCTTTATGGGGAGCTGACTCTACTTAATAGGGAGGCAGTTCCCTTTGTGTGGGAGGCGGCTCCCCTTCTGTATGGTGTTTTTAACGAGTTTTTGGCCACAATGCTTGGACTTTGGGTTCCAGAGTGAATTAAAACCTTCTATGAAGGATTAAAATGATTTCTAGGGTGTGTATTAATCTCCTAGAATGTGTATTAATGCATAATGAACCACATAGTGCTAATAGCTTGAACAGTATGTAGTTCTTAAATAAATTTACATATTGTTATTGGATATGGATAATTTAAATTGCTTATCTTTTCTCTAGCAATTTTCTAAGTATGATTATATAGTTTTAATCATGTACTGGCACAATATGATAATGATATTTAATATATTTTTATTATGCTTGTTATGGATTAATTGATATTTAAATTTATCATTTATTGCATCAATTATTGGATTTATGGATTATATGCACCGGTATGGGACAGTGGCATATTAGGTACGGATTAGATTAAAGCGCTAATTCCTACCTATTCTGAAATAAGGAAATGAATTAATTATAACATTAAATTCTACTTATATTTCATGTCAGATCAATGAACAATAGAATGACATACCTTAGTTTTGGATGAATTTTTATATATATGATTATGGTACCACAATATAAGCTTGAGTCTCAGAATCGATGGTTAGGGAGCGTATATGCAGTGGGTTGCATAACTGGTTATGATAAGTAGAGGTGTACCCTTTTAGGTTTAGGTACTCATGCCCACTTCAGGTGCGTTTTGCATGTTGCCTACTAGTCAGGTTGGGACCGCCTTGTAGTCCAGTGAGAGTCCCTTATTGTGTGTGTGTGTGTGTGTGTATATATATATATATATATGGACTATATAGCTATTGTTGAGTTGTTTAAGATGTATCTACGTATCGGGTCTCTGTTTGGATTGTAGTAGAGTAGAACTTGCCCGTGAGCTTGACCCACTATTTTTTTCAGGTGTTCGATAGTTCCAAGCTTAGAGTTTGTTCGTGCTAAGCAGAAACAGTCACTCACTCTTTAGACTACGTAGGATTTTCCTTCATTTTTAGTTTTGGATTTTCTTTTAGTTCAGTTTTATTTATAGTTGGGATATTAGTAGGGGTCCACTAGATGGATTCCCGAGATGTAATAATGATAGAGATTTTGGAATTTATTGGATTATATAATTTATTTTAAGGATTTTTATTTAGATTTCTTTCAGCCTATTTATTCTTTATTCTTTAATTTCTTTTGTACTCATGCTTGTTTATATACTTAATTGTTTGGAATCCTTCAGATCTGTGTTCGGACTTGATCACCTCTGGCTCTAGAATCGAGGGGTATTACAGCCTATAACAGTGTTAACTGGGATTTTCTTGAAAAATTCATGTTTCGGCTGGGGTTTGCTGTACGGTGGGTTTCTTTAATTGTGGATTGTGTCAAGACCGTTTATTTTTCTGTGGTTCTTAATGGGGAGAGGGGCAGCTGTTTTCCCCCTTTTTGGGGCCTTCACCAAGGCTACCCAATTTCCCCGTACCTTTTCCTTTTCTGTCCTAAAGGTCTCACCACTCTGATTAATGAAGCAGTTCGTCGTAAACAACTCAAAGGTATTCGATTGGGGCCGGGATATCAACCTATTTCTTAGCTTTTATTTGCAGATGATGCCATCCTTTTTTGTTGTGCTACGGTTAGCGAGGTGAGTCAGTTCAAGATTATTCTTGATCGATATGCTTCGCTCTCTGGCCAGTTTATGAACCTGGATAAGTCATGTCTTTATTTCAGTCCGAACACTCCTGCCCCGAACATTCCTGCCCCGCTGAGGGATTTTCTCCGCCGTAAGGTGGACATCCGTAGTGTGGATTGGTCTAATCGGTACTTGGGTCTTCCCTCCATCCTGGGTAAGTCTAAAGTTGCCGCTTTCAGTTTTTTATCAGTCTGCAAAAACAAAGCTTCTCAAGGGTAACCTTTTGTCTAAGGCTGGTAAAGAGGTTTTAATTAAAGCTGTTTTGTCGGCGGCTTCTACCTATGCGATGCACTACTTCAACATCACCAAGGCTCAGAGCAAATCTTTGACAAGCAAGCTCCTTAATTTTTGGCGGAGGGGCGAAAAGAAGTCGAATAAAATTAAATGGATCAAATGGGATACTCTCTGTCAATCCAAGGCTATGGGGGGTTTGGGTTTCAAAAAAGTCGAAGCGTTTAACATCGCTCTTCTTGCTAAAATGGCTTGGAGGATGGAGGTGGGGGATGACTCTTTATTATTCAAGCTTTTAAAGAGGACATATATATATATTTCCAGTAATTTTGTGGACTCTCCTTCTAGGCCGTGGTCCTCTTGGGTGTGGAAGAGTTTGCAAGCTGTTAAGGTCGTGATTCGGAGGGGTATGAAGTGGCGTATTGGGGATGGCTCTTGTGTTGATTATTGGTATGATAATTGGCTTCTGGATAGGTCCAATTTTGCTGTTACATCTCCGAAGCTTAGTGCTCCTTTCTCTTCGGTTGTGGTGTTAATCAACAGGTCTTCACATTCATGGAATTCTTCCTTAATTTCCCAGCACTTTAATATCCATGACTCCAATCTTATTATTCAGATGCCGCTTCGTCAAACGGGAGGGTCTGATCACAAAATTTGGGGTCTCACTCCGGATGGCAGGCTTATAGTAAAGAGTGCATATTATATTGCTCTAACTCTCCCCCAAATGAGAAAGGTTTTTTCTAATCCGACTAGCTGTAGTTTCACCTCAGAGAAGAAGAATTCATGGTGTGATGTTTGGAAAAATCTGACTTACATGAAAATTCAACTTTTTATGTGTGATATCCCTCGGATCTGAGGCACGGGTTGATCAGGCCCAGGCCCAAACCCGAGGAGTATCAAACAATTAATATTTAATAACAAGCACGGATTACAAAATGAAATAAGAAATAAAAGAATAAGCTAGAAGAATTCTAAAATATAAAATCCTTAATAATTAAATCCTTAAACTTTGACAATCCAAAACTCCATAAATTAATAACTCGGGAATCCATATCCAGTGGACCCCTAATATAAAATCCCAAAACTGAATGAAAATAAAACTAAAGATAAAAATCCAAATCGAACATCTGGAAA
>JAOTQH010285521.1:0-10008 GCA_025631255.1 Cornus kousa
CCACTACATTTGGTCGCAAATAATAATCCCTTTTGTGACCACTCTATTTGGTCACAAATAAGTGACCATTTTGCAACCATTGCATTTGGTCACAAATAACCAATCCTTTTGCGACCATAACATTTGGTCTCAAATAATCGATCATTTTGTGACGATGAGATTTGGTTCAAATAACCAATCTTTTTGTAATAAATAAATATATATAAATATAAAGAACAAGTAATAATATTAATAAACCTATCAACGTTTCAATTTTTCAAATTTAAAATACACTAGTAATTAAACACCATCAATCGAATATGGTAAAAACTTAAAAAATAATTTAATTAACTATTTCAAATAAAATACATCTACGACATGTGGTCCACATATATCCATGATTTGTCCATGACAAAAGATAAACTATTAAATACATCTATGAATGGCATGGTCATTAAAAAAAAAAAAGATGAACTCTACTGAGAACTACGATGTGTATAAAAAAACAGAATATCAATGAACTACTAAAGATAATGCTTTGCTCAAGAATTTAGTTACTATTAGGCTTCTCCATGATGGTTTTATACACTTGTTTATATTTCTCCTAAGCCTCAGCAATCTCTCTTTTAACATTTGCAAACTCGTAACTCTACAACAATATTTTTCTCCACAACATCTCTTATTAGCTGCAATTTGTCTCCAAGATAACATTTTTCTTGTTAGCCGGCACACCTGGTCAAGTATTATAAAATTAGATAACGGAGACAATGAACTAACTATTTTAAATAGACGTTTTCTAAAGTAATTAAAAAAAGAATTGACATTGAAATAAATTTCAAATAGCTAATACAAACCAGATGATATAAAAGTACTCAATAAAACACTAAAGGCAAGGGAAAGAGAGTGCAATTTGCAACATCCATCTATGGAAAAAATAGATGAAGGCAACTTTCATTTAATTGCAAATGCCTATTAGCATCACATTATAAATTGATTCTCAAAATTAATAACCATATGCATTGTTTTTTCGAAAATATTTTTGTTTACGGGGTGCTTTATGTAATTATTTTTCATCTTAGGGACTTTAGTGCAAATATTCTTTGGGATATTTAGAGGAGGGATCTCTTTGCAATTTTTAGGAAATAGTGACAAGTGTCACTTTTTCTTAGGACTACTTGTCATCCATTGCTTAGTGAGACTTGGAAGCTTACTTTTGTGACAAGTGTTGGGTGTATATTCACCCACTTGTTGGCCTTAGATTGGAACATTTGTTAGCTTGGGATATTGACAAGTGTAGGCTTGTGATTAAGCCTTGTGAGGGTGCTTAGGATGGTGACAAGTGGAAGGTGAAGATTCACCCACATGTGGACTTTTGGTTGGTGCACTTGTTAGCTTAGATTAGTGACAAGTGTATGCTTGAGATTAAGCCTTGTGAAAAGACCTTAGATCATGACAAGTGGAGGGTGGATGTGTGTGTGAGAGAGAGGTAGTGTTGGTATAGTGTAATTGACTATTAAAGACTATAGTTAGTGGAGGAATTAGAGGAATTGCTTTCATTTTCTTTAACCTCTCACCTAGAACACCATTGAAGGACCTTGAAACCCTCTCCTCCATTTCAGATATTTGAAATCCTTCCCTTAGAAATTTGGCCTTCCACCTTGAAGATTAAATATTTCTTTCTTCAATATCTAGAACATTTTTGCTCAGTTTTTCGATTTGCTTCTATTTGCCTTGGATTCTAGAGGAACAATCCTCTAATGAGGTAGGGGTTGCTTTATGTTTATACTCTTGTTTTATCATTTGTTCCTTGTTGTTAATATGCATTGTATGCATGTAATATGAAGTTCTAGGGTTGTATTAGATGAATATTGATTATATCTAACTTAGGGTTTCATTTTGTGTAAGGCTTATATGTGATTTACCTCTTATGTTATTGTTGTTGTACATAGTGAAAGTTGGAAATCATGTATTATGTTGAAATTGTTACTATGATGTAATAGGATTTCTATTGTCATTATTTGTGTTGTGATATTTGACTATGTGGTTGTTGAGTTAGGGATTTAATGAATATCATGTAAGTATGATTAGAATTCCTATGTTGATAACCTATTAATTGTGTTGTTGTACACACCTTATGATATTGACATTGAGTATTCCATTATAGCTTGAGGACTTAGGGCATATCTTGTGTGAAATTCAAAATTGGATGTGTGTGGAAGGTGACTACATGCATTGTATAACTATTTGATAGTTGTGACTTACTTGATTGATTTTGGAAATACTTGGGGCATAGTTACGTTGATATGGCTAGGGTAAGGCCCTTGTATGGGAGGTACAAGTTCTCCCCATCTTATAGTGCGCACTTTGTGGTTCATGCGGGCGAGTAGCACAAAATAACCAATTGTCTTGCATTGTGAAGTTCACAATCGGATGTCGTGTCCAAGTTTTTCACATTGTTGATTTTGCATTCATTTACAAGTTGACATTACTTTTGAAGTTGTAGCTTGTTATTTTCATTGGAAGTTCCAAAAATGTTGTACATTTTACCTTTGTTGATTGCTTTCATATTGTTTATATATAGCTTAGGATGATACCTTAGCTTTCCCATTGGAACTAGATGCTAGGAGGCATGATCCATATGTGTTGATTTATATTACGTTGCAAAGAACCATTGAAACTTTAGGGTATACGCATGCGCTTTATCATACGAAGTAACTTGTTTACTCACCCTAGTTGATTAGGTTATTTTCAGGTAAAGAAGTTCTATTCATGGATAGACAACATCCTTAGACTCTTATATGGCTCGGCGCAGTGGACGCTTTTGATTTAATAAGCATGCAAGTGTTAACATGTCTTGATACCCCTTTTTAAGTTGTAATGTATGACTTGTTTAGAAGCGTAGCATGCTTCCTTTTTGTTGTGTAATATGAACTCATGTACCTTATTTTGATGTCACTTTAATATATATGTAGTGGGCCAAGGGCCAAACTCTTTTGATGAAAAGGAATGTATGTTGAATTTCAGCCTGTTTTTGCTTCCATGACTTATTTTATCTTGGGGGCATTTTGGGCATTTCATGTTGTATTTTATTTTTAGTTCAGATCATGGTTGATTAGAAAACCCATTTTTAGGGGTGTTGTTCTTTACAAACTTTTTTCAAAAAACCTCATTTGAGCCCTGAAAATTGCATGTTTTCACAAAAAAAACACAGCTGCAGCATCTCAGTTCTCTGCAATCTATGATCGATCCTAGCTTTTTACGATTGATCCTAACTTTTTGCGATCGATCGCACTGGTCACCTGACAGTTTTTTTGTAAAACTTCAGAATTGTAAAACTTCTTCGTTTTAACTCCAAATCAGGTGATTTTTGAGTCTAAATTAATTAATTTTTCGGTGTCTATCTAATGGTATGCACGGTAGCAACCATTTATTTCTAAAATGAACATTTTACCCTTATTGGTTCACTTTGCCCATTTTAAAACCCTAGCTTTCACTTTTGAATTCTTTTTAGTTTCATGACTTCATGGGAAGTCACATTGGCGTCTTAGATATGATATATAATTCTAGAAACCCCTTTGCTTTTGTTCACTTTCGCATTTGGGATCCGTCATCGGGTCAGTTTTGGGTTACTCGTTGGCACACCAGGTTCTGAGAATCAGGGTTGTCACAAGCATCAACTTGACAAATTTAGAAATGAGTTTGAGGCGTTTCTCCATCTCCGTCTCTTCCGGTTGAACTACCGGTTGTGGTGTCGGTTGGGGCGCCGGTACCGGTTGTGGAAAAGCAGTAATCATTGCCCGCAATACATCTTACAATAGTGTGGTTAGGGTCTATCTAACCGTACTTTCACCCTCTTTAATGAGTGCCAAACATTGCCCCTTTTAGCAAGGGCACCTCTCGGAGGAACCAAGTGCCTAAGAAGTGTCTCCTCATCAACTTGCTCCGTGGGATTGGAGCTAGAACTCTCCCCAACATAACCTTTTGTTCTAGGTCGTGGTGGCATGATGCTATAAAATGAGAAAACGAATCAATGACAATGATACTAAATAGTCTACCCAAGAACGACGTCCACACATGACTCACTTGACACGAAATGAAACAAAATCATATAAACACTTAGTACACATGTTCATGCAACAAGTATACATCAACTTTAAGCAATTAAACACGTAGTCACATAAGCAAGTAAGCATGCGTTTCAAATCACGAAACATATAAGCACGTAAACATTATAAATCAACCTCCATACTACTCTAGGTAAGCCTATACCCATTGTCCTAATGGTTTTTGAACCATTACTCTAATACCAAGTTTGTAACGACCCAAACTTAGGGGTTCGGATTGCTAACCGGGTCCTATCTCAACTTATAAGTATGCTTAAACAATTAAGTGCCAACGCATTTCATCAATCCAAGCACTTATACAAATCATCATGCATTTATATAAAAGTAACAACAATTTAACATGCATGCAACAAAATAAATATGATTACATTATTTCAAATTACATCAATGGATTAGATATTCCTAAGGAGACCACAAAAAAATAAAAATAAAAAATAAATAAATAAATATTACAAAATGGTCTCCATACCGTTTTGATCCACAAAATACATTAAAGATAGCCATCAAACACTAGCTTAAGCAAAAATATACATATTTGATTATAATTCACTTTTCTACATCAAATGCAACCATATATCAAAATACTAGTCTCTAGTCAACAAAAGGTGTCTTCAAGGTCATCATGTATGAAATTGAGGGTCGTTCATTACTCATTTCCTGGTTCCTGGAAAATGTAGAAGGGTATGCACAAGGCCCAGTAGAGATTGCCTAAATGGCATCTCCTAAAATTAGGTAAACAATTGCATGCTTAGACATATCAAGGAATAGAGTAACAGAATGGGGATCATGCTGGAACCACACATCATCAACAAATAATAAATACTATATCGTCAACTATTTGAAGTGATGCAATGCTTGAAATGACTAATGCATTGCATACCACACACATCTAACTACCATTTGGGGCCCGAGGTTGCTAAATTATTCACGGGTACCACCCGTGTCCCTATTAACTAGTTTGCACCGCCGGCAAAGGGGTACCCCCCCAACTATCGGGTTTAGGAAAAACCGTTCCTCAAAACTTCTTCAAAATTCAGCATTCACATTCCACATTTTCTCACAACACACTTAATGCCTAGTGACAATGCAATGCCAATAATGTTATGCACAAATGTAAAACATACCTCAATATTCATCATTGATATTTCATAGTCACAATTTTAACTTCACATGAACTTGACAATTAAACATCAACTTTAAAAATTATATTTGACATTTGACAATAATACAATTTTTCTAGTATGTCAACATATGAACATTAAGACAATAATAACATGAATTTAGCAATGGACATTCACATTAACAATTAGATCACATAGTTCACCCAATGAATATAGTTTGCTCACAAAGCTTGCAATTAATCACATAACAACTAGTAATTTGGCACAATTCATTATATACATAAAACCCTAGCATGCTCCTACAAATTGACATCAAATTGGCATGCTAAAATTAGGGGAAAACATGAAATTGGTTACTAATATGAAAGACTATGCAAGTTAGACAACTCTACCTGTTTGAAGTCCAAACCTTAATTTGTAACAAGTGCTAATGTCTAGCAAAATGCAAGCTATCTATACCAATGGAGAGAGGAAGATAAGTGGAAAAAACTTTGTTCTCGCAGCTTCAACAAAACACATTACCAAGGAGAAACCTGAAAATTTGAAGTGGCTAAATGGGGTTGTTTTTGGTATCAGTGTTCTCTTGTCAAATGAAGAGTTTTTAACTTCTATGCCATGGTCAAAATCATCCAGGAAAGTGACAAAAAATGAGCTCTAAAGTTTAGAGTAATGGTGGAAAGATAAAGAAAAAAGAAGGAAGAAAAAGAAGAAAAGTGGGCCAAGTGGAGGGAGAGAGAACATGAAGAAAATGGTGCTCTTGCCCCTTACACCACAAGTGTTGTTAAGGAGGGGCCCACCTTTGACCCCCAAAAATTCCAGTTTTGCCCCTATCATGCATATATACTACAAATACGCCATCATCATGTAAAAACTCATATATTCCCTCACATATACATCAAATAACATGTAAAATATTTAATAAAATCTAGAAAATATTTTCTGGACACGCAAATCCGGACGTGGGACCTACTCGGGGCATCTCGGACCAAAATACTGAAAAATGCTAAAATGATCCAAAATGCATTTCTAAGAGTTTTAAACTCAAATAAATGTCCTAAATCACCCTTAGAACTCTCATAGCACGCTAACCGGTGTGGCACGCAAAACAAGGCGCAAAAATAAAATAATCTAAAAAATAAAAAAATACCCAAAAAATGAAAAATTGCGAAACGTCACACTAACAAGTAAGCAGTCGTTCATAAATTCATCTCGAATATATGCATGATATGATAAAAGTATTAGAATCCAAATCAAGCCAAGTCGCAATACACATGTAAGTCAATTTAGAAATATAAGCTGAAATCATATAATAGGAATAATTTGGACTCATACATATACGATCACACGTATAATGTGCACCAGAAAAATAGTTATTGCCGGACTACTAACCTGCTGAGAACTATCTTAGTGGCCACTATACAAATGGGGAGCTCGAGCTCACCCATGAGGGTCAAACCTTCACATCTCAAGTAACAATGTTCCAAATATCTCCCAAAAATTATCAAACGAATCCACAATGTATTATATACATATATATCAAGTTTAAAAACTTCACAAGCGCATCAAAATCTCATGATCAAGCATTTCATGCCTATAGTTTCCAATGCTAAATATGGTTTCCAATGCTAAATATGGCATGATAATAGATTCAAATGACATCAATGATTATACAGGACACCGTGGCTAATAAAACTTACTCATATTAGCATTTTATTCTCAACAACCTACTACAACTTAAAAAATAATCCATTCGCAAATATGAATTCATATCCAAAGATTAAACAACACTTCCATGAAATTAAATATAAACCATACACTAGTTTCATATAAAATGATATACAAATAAAGGCATAAATGTCAAGTATTCTAAAAACACATTTTTATTTTATGACCACATAGATAAATCAATGAGTATACCATTTACTTCTACTCATGCTTTAGAACATTAAAGTAGATCTAAATTATAGCAAAAATGATGAAAACTTTCACAACTCAAGCTAAACAAGCACAACATATAGTATACTCCCAGATACAAAGAAAATACTAGTTTAAGGTTATACTACACCCCTTACCTCACTCTAAGATAACGACCTAGAAAATCAAAAAATAAAGATGTTGAAAATCCGAAATAGATTGGAAGGTTATGTCGGCAATGGAGTCCTCTAGCTTTTTATATTAATTAATTGTTGTGTAGTAATTTTAACTCAGACTTGATGAGATAGCAACACAATTTGAACTATTATTTATTTATTTGTCTAGGTGTTGAGTCTCTTAGAACTACTGTTAATTTAAATCTAGTTAGTTCTTCTAAAATCACCTCCTATTATATTCATGAGTAATTCCAATTAGTTCTTCGAAAATCATCTCCCTAAAATCATCTCCAAATATATTAATGAGCAACTCCGGTTAGTTCTTCTAAAATCATTAGTCGTTAACACCCTGAACAATGGCTAGCCATAACATTTGGTCCGAAAAAATACATTACACACTAATTTGCTTATTTCAATATCATAATTCTCACAATTCATTTTGAAAGAAAAAAGAGATATCACTTATATATCAAAAGATTCTTGATAAAATACAATAGTTACTTACTATTGCACAAATGCACAGTTTCAGAAGTTTAAAATTAATCCACCCAAATTCTGAGGTTTAATCCAAAGCTGTAAGAAAATTCTTTATATTTATTGTTACCCTTTAATGTGAATTACAATCTATTTTAATATTTTATGACCACTGAGACAACAATTTCTTTATCATTTTCCAAAAGTGCGTGAGATGTGTTGGATAAGTGCGTGTTGTTAGCTGTTGGGTATGGCACGCTGATTTAAGTCCATACTCCATAAACACCATCGTGAAACAGAAGATATATTTCCATATGGAAAAATGTCTTTCCATATGGAAAAATATGTAAAAAGCAATCCAAGTGTCAAAGAAAAAAGTTCTCTTCTGTTTGAAGAGTTCACCGCTTGTCGGCGTTCTCCGCTTGTCGGGGTCAGTGGTTGTGAGTTTGTCTCACTTTGGTGTTTCTTCTTTTCTTCCTTTTTCTTTCTTCTCTTCTCTATTTGGTGAGTAGTCGGTCTGTGGTTTGGATTTCCTGATCGACTTTCTGGTGTCAGAAGATTCTGGGTTTTGGTTTTTGTTTGTTGTCTGTTGCCTTTTTTGGGTGTTGAGTGTTGAAGCAGTGGTGTTGTGGCGTGTGGTTGTTGGGTCCGTTTTTGGTGTCCGACTGATCCGTTTTCGCTGCTTGTTGGTTTGGTTGAGATTTTCTCTTGATTTTGATTTCATCTCTCTGTTGTCGAATTGCATTATTGCGTGGGGTTTATCAAGGTTTCTTTCTGCTAGGTGCCTTGATTCTTACTGATCGTTTGGCTGATAGCTTGTCTGGCGGTGGGTTCCATTGCTGTTATGCACGAATCCCAAGCCAGTTCTTAAGCGTCTGGTGTACGCGAGGTTGCTGGGTCTTCTTTTGTGGGCTGGGCTCCTATTTCCTGTTGGGCCTCCGTTCTAACTATGGTGTCGGATTCTGGACCGAGCTCAAGTCCGGCTTTTTGTTTGGGCCGTCAGGCTGCTTTTGGTTCCACTGAATTGCGTCGTAATTATTCTGTTTCTACAGACTTTGCGTCTTCTTCAGGTACCTCTGTTGTTCCCTCTATTCCTAATATTCTGTTTATCTCTCACTGTGTGTTTCATCCTACTTCTCTCAGAGTGTTGGTTTGGAATTGTCAGGGTATTGGTAATCCTCTGACTGTTCGCTAATTATTGAGACTTCAACGGACTCACCATCCGGATATTATCGCTCTTATTGAGACTAAAACAGGTTTGCGGAATCTTCAACGGTTGAAACGCAGACTCCAAATGCCTTCTCTTTGGTGTGTGGACTCCGTTGGGCCGGCGGGGGGTCTTGATTTGTTTTGGAGGGTCGACAATTTATTTAAAATTGTGGATTTTTGTGACTATCAAATTACAGTGGAGTTATGTTCAGTTCAGACCGGCTCTTGGTTTCTCACTTTTATTTATGCCAGTACTAATGATCGTATTTGTGTGACTCAATGGGCCTATCTTAAACGACAACAGCCTTTGTGGGGTCCTCGATGGCTTTTTATTGGTGATTTTAATGATTTGTTATCTCCGGTAGAAAAACGGGGTGGTAATCATAAACCCTATTGGGTTCTCAAGAATTTTCAAACCTTGGTATCTGATTGTGGGTTATTGGATATGGGATTTACGGGTTATCCCTTTACGTGGTGTAACCACCGTCGTGGTTTGGCTAATATTCAAGAGCGTCTGGATCGTGCTTTAAGAAGTAAGGAGTGGAGACAGATGTTTCCTCAGGCACAACTTCGTCATATTACGGTGGCGGGGTCTGATCATAGTGCTCTGCTTCTTGAGCTTCTACCGCAGTTTTCTCGAAAATCTTGTCAATTTCATTTTGATGCCCGGTGGGTGTCTGATCCTCGGTCTGAGCCTATTGTTCGGCAGGCCTGGAGTATTCCCGTTGTCGGGTCTCGTCTGTTTCGGTGCTATGAAAAACTAAAGTCTTGTAAACGTTCTTTAATCAAATGGGCTCGGTTTCACACCTTTAACTCTCGATGCCAGATTGAACAAGCTGAAATTCGATTACAACATTTGAAGGAGACCCCGGATCACTATGATCTTGAGCAGATCCATCTTGTGGAGCAACAATTACACTCTTTATGGCGGCATGAGGAACTATATTGGTTTCAGAAGTCACGGATTCAATGGTTGAAATTGGGGGATCGCAATTCTAAATTTTTCCATAC